>JZKD02S0428434.1:909242-932142 GCA_000966675.3 Picea glauca
CCTAACGTATAAGTAGAATTATGGAACCATGGTCACACTGTCACTATGAGATATACTGTTGTAAACTTGTACCAATCAACCTGCACCAAACAACATGTACCAACAACCTGAACCATGCATCAACCTGTACCTCAACCTGTAATAAATATGTACCATAAACAAGTGCATCAACCATGCACCAACCTATACCTCAATATGTAATCAACTTGTACCATAAACAAGTGCATCAACCATGCACCAACCTATACCAAACAACATGTAATCAACATGTACCATAAACAAGGGCATCCAACCATGTACCAAGTATGTACCAATCATGTATCAACTACTCATCAACTAAGACTCATCAATATGTACCAACATCATCTACTATACACCTCATGTATTTGCCAACTCATCAACTACGTGTCTCAACCATGTACCCAACATGTGCCTCAACCAAAAGCCCTCATTAATTTCAACATCCAAATATGATTTGCAACTATGTAATATACCTGGTGTATATGATCACATACCTGCAAACCTTTCTTAACTTTAACAACAAGAGACTAGCATTTTCATCAAACTTTTCTTTAGTCTCACATGACTAGTTTTGGATTAGTCAACAACCCTAACTTGAAATAATCATAACTATATACATGTAATGAATAAAGATATGAAAATAGTACACAATGTTCTTCAGTGTGTTTAATGCAATTCCTCCAAATTTCACTACTTGGAACCTCTCAGAAAAGGAGTTATAGCAAAAATGGCATACGTTGTTGAATTCTAGTTTATTCTATAGAGTGAACTTCTAGAGCATGCCCCACATGGAATATTTGTTGTATGGATCTGAAAATTGTACACAAAATACTACAGAATTTACTCTAACCAACAAATTTTTTCTTACCGAATTTGGATCTGTTATGAAGAAGTTATGACGTTTTTACCTAAAACACCTATTTTAGACTAGTTTTAGAACTATCCACAAACCCTATTTTCCATGGAGTGTAACTCCAAAAATAAAATGACCCACAAGCTGAAATTTGTACCACAACTACTTGGATATGTTTCTTCAATGGCCTCACAATTTCACGGTCTGAATCATTCTAGAAAAACAATTATTGTGAAAATGGTGAGATGACCTGTAAATAACATACCTTAGAAAGCATCAACAAAAGAATTTATCCTCCCTTGAATTCCATCCTTCTTTACTTCGCCTTCCCTCTGAAACTCGACTTAGATATCATTTGGTTACCTCATTCACCTGTATATATTCAATATGCTCAAGTTTAATTAAAATGAGAGAGCCTTGCCTCTTATTTATACTTTCATGTAGCTTCCTCAAGGGATTATCTTTTAACCATCTTAACCCACTTTCCTTATTTTAGGGTTAGCCAACTTCTAACCACTTGTCCAATTAGTAATTTCTCCATTAAATTTATTATTTAAATAATTTATTTTGTATCCACTTTGACTTATATTACACCATCACTTCACTTTACCTCAAGGGGTTACCTTCTAACCATCTTAAACCACTTTCCTTATTTTAGGGCTAACCCACTTATAACCACTTGTCAACTTAGTAATTTCTCCATTAACTTATTATTTAAATAATTTATTTTGTATTCAATTTGACTTATAGTACACTCATCACTTCACTTTATTATTTACCTTCTAAAATCTCTTAAACCACTTTGACTACTTTGACCTTTTGTGGCTTCTAGATGACTTATGAGGGTTCTCCAACTTAACATGGACATAACTTTCTAACCATGAGGATTTGTGTGACATTCAAAATACCAATGGAAATGGAATGACATGTACTATCCATCTAGAATAGTCTTATTTGAAAATATATCAAAACTCATACCATTATCCATCAAACAAACTTGGGTCCATTACCCAAACCTGAGTTCTCCAACTTCACATGGACATAACTCTCAACTGTGAGGAGTTATGTGACGTTTCAAATACTTCCATATTTGTTATCAGACTTTCTCCAAGGATTGACATCAATCACTAAGGGTTGACATCAATCTACAACATCACTCTCCAATGGTTGACATCAATGACAACCAACAATCCATACCAATTTTCCATCAACCTAAGCCAATTGTCTGAAAATATCCCCCTTTGGCATTGATGGAAACAACAACATTGATGGAAACACTTAGTCATGATAACATTCATGCTTAGACTCCTCATCAATGTTTCTATCTCTCCCCCTTTGACATCAATGGAAAAGGGTATCGCCCTTTGGGGCTGCTCCCACTGACTGAACTCTCCTTGGGATGATCCCCCTACCTACATGAATTTGTGTTCTCTCTCCAAGCATTTCTATCCTCCATCTGATAAATATCTCCCCTTTTTTCATCAATGGCAAAGGTATCTTTCCATCTGGGGTTACTCCCCCTAACTGAATTGTCCTTGGGAATACTCCCCCTGACTGAACTCTTCCTGAAACTGATCTCCTGACCTCAACTATCCTCTTTATGGTGCTTCCTCATGTAAATATAAGAAAATAAGATAAGAATTCATTTTGGAGTAGAAATTACTTCGAGTCTCTATCGAAGATACTCAAAGGCTTCCCATGGAGGAGGTTTTGTAAAGATGTCTGCCACTTGTTCTTTTGTGCCCACATATTCAACTTTGATGTTCTTCTCTGCAATTTGTTCCTGTAGAAAGTGATACTTGATTGGAATGTGCTTCGTATTGGAGTGCATCATCGGGTTCTTTGAGATACTGATGGCGCTTGTATTATAAAAATAGATTGGAATGGGCTCATCCTACTCAACTTGTATATTTTTCAGAGTTTGTTTCATCCATATAACTTGTGTACAACATGTTGTTGTTGCAATATACTCTTCCTTGGTTGTAGATAAGGATATTGATGATTGTTTCTTACTTATCCATGATACTAAACACTCACCCCAGTAGAGAATTTCTCCATTGGTGCTTCGTCGGTCATCAATGCAACCTTCCCAATCTACATCTGTGTAGGCAATAAGTGATATATCCTTTCCTTTTGGATACCATAATCCAAACTCTTATGTTCCTTTGAGATATATGAAATCCTCTTCACTGATACGACATGTGTTTCCTTTGGTGCTGCTTGAAGTCCTGCCACTTGTCCAACTACCTACATTACATCTAGTCTGGATGCTGTCACATATAGTAAGCTACCAATCATTGGCATGTATTGCCTCTCGTTTGTAGACTTTGAATCATCATCTTTTCTCAACTTGCAAATGGTTTGGATAGGAGTGGTAACTAGTTTGCAATCTTCCATTCCGAACCTCTTTAGCATTTCTCTGATATAATTAGTTTGAGAAATAAAAATTCCTTGGTTTTTTTGACGTATCTTAAGACCCAAAAAGAAGGATAGTTCTCCGAGTAATGACTTTTCAAATTATTTTTCATATCCTTTGCAAATTTCTGGCTTAACTTGTCGTCATTTCTTCCAAAAATAATATCATCAACATAAACTTCAATTAATAAAATACTATCTTGAGTTACCTTGATGTATAGGTTGTTGTCTACACTTCCTTTTATGAACCTTGCCTATTGTAGATATTTATCCAGTATAGAGTACCATGCTCTAGGAGCTTGTTTTAGGCTATACAAGTCCTTCTTCAATTTACACACATAACATGTGTTCTCTGACAACTGAAATCCTTCTGGCTGTTTAATGTAGACTTCTTCTTCAAGTTCCCCATTTAGAAAAGTTGGTTTTATGTCCATCTTCTACACTTTAATATTCTTGGAGCAAGAAGAAGATAAAATCATTTGGATTGCTTTCATTTTGGCAAATGGGGAAAATGTCTCTTCAAAGTCGATTCCTTCAACTTGTGCGTATCCTTTACATACCAATCTAGCTTTGTTCCTTGTAACATGTCCATCTTCATTCAATTTATTTATGAATACCCACTTTGTGCCAATCACATTCTTATTCTTTGGTATTAGAACCAATTCCCAAGTGTCATTCTTCTCTATTTGATCCAATTCTTCATCCATGGACTTATTCCAAAATTCATCCTTGTTGGCCTCTTCAAAACTGCTTGGCTCAATCGTAGATGAGAGTGTTGGGTGCGTTTGTTCTGGTGAACAGATTCTTCTTCTAGTATCAACTCCTGCATCTTTGTTTCCTATAATTTGATCTGAAGGATGATTGTCATGTACTCATTTTTTAGGTGTCTTTGGAGGCACTTGTTGAACTTGGTCTTTTACTTTTTTTTCATCCTCTTCATCTTCCCCTTCTAGTTCTTCTTCTTTTCCGTAAAGTTGTTCCATTGATTCATTTTCTTCTTCCTTTAATTCTCGTCCACCTGTTTCATCAATTGTTACATTGATGCTTTCCACAGCTTTTTTCAACCTCAGATTGTAACACTTGTATGCTTTCCTTTTGCTTGAGTAACCAACAAGTACTCCTTTGTCCACACGAGAGTCAAACTTTCCCATTCTTCCATATTCTCTTTTGATGTAGCATTTACTTCCAAATAATCTGAAGTACTTCACATTTGTTGGTATTCCTTTCCATAGCTCGTAGGGAGTTTTTTCAGTGTTGTTTCTGAGCATTACTCTGTTTTTAATGTGAACCGTTGTATGCACTGCATGTGTCCAAATGATATCTATCAATTTGGAATCCATTAACATTGTTTGAGCCATTTCCTATACTGTCTTGTTCTTTCTTTCAAGAACTCCATTTTTTTGAGGTGTCCTAGCAACAAAGAATTTCCTTTTTATTCCATGTCTGCTACAGTAGTCCATAAATTCCTTTGAAGTGAAATATCCTCCATTATCATATCTCAAACACTTGATTTTTGAATCCATTTCATTTTCAACCATTTCCTTGTAGACCTTGAAGTTTTCAAAATATTTTGACTTATTCCTGAAAAAGAAAACTGTAGTCATTCTTGTATAATCATCAACTAATAACATAAATTATTTCTCACCTTTTAAACCCTTTGTTGTAGTTGGTCCAACTAGATAAATATGCACAATTTCCAGTGGTCTTGTTGCTGAATATTCCTTTGATTTAAACCCGGTCTTTGTTTTCTTTCCTTGTTGACAATGCTTGCATAAAGTGTTGGTTGGTTTCGTAATCTGGGGCATTTTTGTAATTGCTTCCTTTTTGATGACTTTGACAAGGTTATAAAAGTGTATGTGACCCATTCTTTCATGCCATAGCCAAATTTCATCTTTCTTTCCTAGACAACACTTTTCATTTCCAATTTCACTTAATACATATATGTTGCTTGAAGTTCTTTCAATTGTTGCAATAAATTTTCCTGAAACTTATTTTCTTATCTCACACTTTTGTGAATTGAAAGTAACTTTATGACCTTGGTCGCACATTTGACTCACACTTAGAAGATTATGTTTCATATCTTCTTCTAGTAGAACATTTTTTTCCTTGGTATTATTGTTTCCAATTCTGACCGTGCCTTTTCCAATGATTTTAGTTGAATCATCATTTCCAAAGGAGACGGATTCATCTCTTTCCTTTATTAATGTAAGAAACCTATATTTATCACCCGTCATGTGTTTTGAAGAGCCACTGTCAACATACCAACCTAATTTCTTCTACTTAGCTTGTAGAGTGAGTGTGCATTCTTCCTTGCTATACTGGTTATGCTTTCTTATCCATGTTCTCTTCTGAGGTTCTTGTCTATGAATATTGTTGTTATGTTGTGGTTCTCTAGGATGAACTGCCATTCTGCAATCTTTGGCCATGTGCCCAAAGTTGTTACACTTGTAGCATTCCACTTCAGTGGTCAATGATTCAAACATGTTGTAACTTCTTCTCTGTGTTTCACTGGGCCTTCTTAGATAACCCTTTTGGGTATGACTTTAAAAGTTGTTTATGTTCCTGCTGTTAGCTCTGCAAATCAAAACTTTATGTCCAAAATTATTGCATGCATAACATAAACCAAAAAATATAGTTTGATACCTGGGAGTTGAAGATCTTCTGAAAGGAGTTGCTCTTCTGAATCCTTCTTCTTCCTGGGGCCTATCTTTCGGTCATTGATTCTAAAGTCTTAATCTTGTTAGTGAAGGATTGTCCTTGTAATCTTGTTTGCAGGTCTTCATATCCCCTTTGATTATTTCTTCGTAGCTTTTTGGATATGTTTCTTGTTCTTTTGTTTTGGAGATTGATCCCTTTTCTGTTTGATTTTATCCAAGTCCAGACTTGTCATGATGAGGCTTTTGACTGTTGATAATGTTATGAAAAACTTTTGAGTTGTTCTGCATATTTTTCTCTTGAAGATCCTTTCTTAATGTGACAATATCTGCTTCCAAATTTTCAATGATCCTGTCTCTTTCTTCTAGCTATTCTTTGAGTACTTCTTCAATTCTTTTATCTTCTTCTATTTGAACCTTCAAATTTGTGATCATTTGTTCTAGTTCCTGACTGTCTTATTTCTTGTCTAGTTCCACTTGTAGCTTCTTGTTTTTCTTCTTTTCTCTTCTTATAACTTATATGGCACACAACAATTCTTCTTGGTAGTCAACTTCTGCCTCTTCATATTCTTCTTTGGTCTCTTCTTTATCAGATTCTTCTACTGCCATGAATAGAAATATTTATGTCTCACTGTCACTGACTTCATCATCATCTTATGAGGAGATGTCTTCTTTGGTGCATAGGATTTTCTTGAAATCTTTCTTTGTGGTTCTTTTTCTTTTATATGTTTTCTTGTTATTTGAGTAATCTTCATCATTCCTCTTATTTTTCTTATGAGGACATTTGTTAGAAAAATGACCAATACCATCACAATTAAAACAAATTAATGGAAACTTACCTTTATATCTGTCATTGGTTCCTTTGTTCAATCTTTTGACAAAGTTGGTCATTTCTTCATCATCTTCCGAGATGTCACTGCTGCTGCTATGTTATTTTCCCTTTTTCTTTCCCTTTTGTTTTGACCTTTTGGATTCTTTGAAAGTTGCTTCTTTTATATCTGGATTTTCTTGTTCAGTTTTCATTTCATATGCTGTGAAGATTCCATGTAGTTCATCCATGCTTATTGAGTCTAGATCTACTCTTTTTTCTAGTGTTGATATCTTAGGATGAAATCTCATAGGAAGAGATCTTAGTACCTTTTGAACAACTATAGAGTCTTTAATTTCTTCTGCCAATCCTATGATTGCATTTATTGTTTCATCGACTTGTAAGAAGTAAGCTGCAATATTCTCTTCTTCCTTCATCTTTAGTTGT
Source organism: Picea glauca (assembly GCA_000966675.3). Classification (NCBI taxonomy): domain Eukaryota; kingdom Viridiplantae; phylum Streptophyta; class Pinopsida; order Pinales; family Pinaceae; genus Picea; species Picea glauca. The sequence continues at coordinate 916,441 of JZKD02S0428434.1, forward strand.
TATAACTAACCTTTGTAAGTTTGAAGCTTTGTTGCTTTGAATTTTGAATCTCCTTCATAAATATTTTGAAACTTGTCCCAAATCTCTTTAGCGGATTTACAATGTATAAATTTGGTTTATACTGATTCACAAAGATCATTTAGAAGTGAATTTGTGGCTTTGGAATTATTTTTCCCGAGTTTTATTTCTCTTTCATTTGTCGTTAGAACTGTTGGTTCTTTGTATCCATCTACAATAGATTGCCAAATTTCAAATCCATGTGCATGTATATATGTTTTCTTCGTTCTGCTCCAAAATGCATACTTTTGTCCATCAAAATGTGGTATTCCATTTTTATACATGTTGTTTCTTTCCATGATCTACCTTTCATTGGTTAAACTGATTTCCGAAGGAACCTTCTCTGATACCAATTTTTGGATTACTAAGAGGGGGGTGAATCAATAATAGAGAAATTTAATCCTTTTTCACCATAAAATGCAAGTGTTATATCAATGTAGCATTAACATCCAATAATTGCAAAGTAAATAAACAATGAACAAATGAGAAATCATACACATACACAGTACACCAGTGTTTTTACGTGGAAACCCAAAGTGGGAGAAAACCACGAAATGATTTTTCTTATATGTCTTAAAGAATTACATTCATTGGAAGCACCAACTTCCTTTGTTTTCTGGCTACAATTGGAAGGAGTCTCCAATCCCCTAGTTTCTCAGGCTACAACCTGAAGGAATCTCCAACTACCCAATTCTTTGGCTGCAACCAGAAGGAGGCTACAACCCCTATGTTCTCCAGATACAACCGAAAGGTGGTTACAAACACCTATCCTTGCCCCATCCAACTTCCATGAAATATAAGTAGATTGTTGGAACCACTGTCACACTATCACAGTGATATATACTTATGTAAGCCTATACCAATCAACCTGCACCAAAGAACCTCTACCAATAACCTGAACCATGCATCAACCTATACCATAAACAAGTGCATCAACCATGCACCAACCTATACCAAACAACCTGTAATCAACCTATGCCATAAACAAGTGCATCAACCATGCACCAACCTATACCATGAACAAGTGCATCAACCATGCACCAAACCTGTACGAATAACCTGTCACAACAACCTGTCCAAACAACCCATCACAACAAATTGTCTCATCAATTTCATCATACAAATCTGATTTGTAACTCTTTGATAGAACTGGTGTATATGATCACATACCTGCAAACCTTCCTTAACTTTAACAATAAGAGACTAGCATTTTCATCAAACATTACTTTAGTCTCACATGACTAGTTTTGGATTAGTCAATAACCCTAACTTAAAATAATTATAACTACATACCTGTAATGAATAAAGATCTGAATATAGTACACAATGTTCTTTAGTCTATTTTATGAAATTTCTCCAGGTGTCACTACTTGGAACCTCTTAGAAAAGGAGTTATAGCAAAAATGACATACCTTGTTGAATTCTGTCTTATTCTAGAGAGTGAACTTGTAGAGCATGCCCCACACAGAATATTTGTTGTATGGATCTGGAAATTGTACAAAGAATACTATAGAATGTACTATAACCAACACATTTAGTCTTATTGAATTTGTATCTGTTATGACGAAGTTATGATGTTTTTACCTGAAACACCTATTTTAGACTAGTTTCGGGACTAACCACAAACCCTATTTCCACGGAGTGTAACTCCAAAAATACAATGACCCACAAGATGAAATTGGCACCACATATACTTGGATATGTTTCCTCAATGGACTCCCAATTTCACGGTCTGAATCGTTCTAGAAAAAAAATTATTGCAAAAATGGTGAGATGACCTGTAAATAACATACCTTAGAAAGAATCATCAAATGAATTTATCCTCCCTTGAATTTCAACATTCTTTACTTCACCGTCCCTCTGAAATTTCAGTTAGATATCCTTTGGTTACCTAAGTCACTTGTAGATATTCAATATGCTCAAGTGTGATTAAAATGAGAGTCTTGCATGTTATTTATACTTTCATGTAGCTTCCTCAAGGGGTTACCTTTTAACCATCTTAACCCACTTTCCTTATTTTAGGGTTAACCCACTTCTAAGCACTTGTCAACTTGGTAATTTATCCATTAACTTTATTATTTAAATAATTTATTTTGTATTCAATTTGACTTATTGTACACTCATAACTTCACTTTATTATTTACCTTCTAAAATATCTTAAACCACTTTGACTACTTTGACCTTTTGGGGCTACTAGATGACTCATTAGGGTTCTCTAACTTCACATGGCCATAAATATCTAACCATGAGGAGTTATGTGACGTTCGACATACCATAAAAAATGGAATGACATGTACTATCCATATAGAATAGTCTTACCTGCAAATATATCAAAACTCATACCATTATCCATAAAAAAAGCTTGGGTCCATTACCCAAACCTGGGTTGTCCAACTTCACATGGCCATAACTCTCTAACTGTGAGGAGTTATGTGATTTTACACATACCACCAGAATTTTCTACCGGACTTTCTCCAAGGTTTGACATCAATCACTAAGGGTTGACATCAATCTACAATATCACTCTCCAATGGTTGACATCAATGACAACCAACAATCCATACCAATTGTCCATCAACCTAAGACAACTGTCTAACAGTTAGGGAATGTCGACTCGAATAGATGCAATGAAATTCCTTTTATTGAATTCAATTTGAATACAAATTGACTCTAATAAAATCAGGCTGAGTCAATAAAAATTGACTCTAATTTTCTTCATTAAGTCGACCCAACCATGTTATGGCACCAGAGGATGGGACATATTCGAGAAAAAGGACTTTGAGCTATGCACAACAAAGATATGGTCAAAATTTTTCTTGATTTTAATTTTGAAGTCAATTTTTGTGAGAATTTCATATATGAAAAACCAAATTAGGTTAGATCCCCATCTGAAGCTACAAGGGAAAAAGGGATTTTGGAATTGATACACAATGACATGTTTGGGCTTGTACTAGTCTCTTCACGTAGATAGATCTTTGTATTATGTTTCCTTCATAGGATATTTTCCAGGAAGACATGAATATATTTCATGAGGAAGGAATTAAATGTTTTCGAGAAATTCAAAGAGTTTAAATATCTTGTGGAAAACCATACGTATAAGAAGATCAAGGTGCTAAGAACTGACAATGGAGGTGAGTTTTGTGGAAAGGATTTTGAATATTTATGCAAGCAGTGTGGCATAGCATGATAACATACCACACCATATACCCCACAACAAAATGGATTTTCTTAAAAAATGAACATGATGTTGATGGATAAGTCAAGGAGCATGCTCAGTGGTGCTAGTCTCACACAAGAATTTTAGGTAGAGGCAGTCAACACTGTAAAGTATTTGGAAAATATGTATCCTTTATTAGTGTTAGTCGAATTGAATCCACATGAGGTATGGTTTGGTAATAAGCCTTTTATTTCACATCTCAGATTCTTTGGCTATGATGCATTTGTGCATGTTCCCAAGGAAAAGAGGAACATGTTGGAAATTAAGGAAGTCAAGTGTATTTTCATCTGCTACAAGGATGGAATGAAAGGATATAAACTATGGGATCCACTATTGAGAAAATAGTGTAGAGTCAATATGTGGTATTTAGGGAAGTCCGAGGAATTTCTAAGTCAAAAGTGGTTCAAACAGAGAAATAACTAGACAAGTCGGTGTTTGAATTGAGAAATGAAGAACATGATTTAGATCAATCAACTAAATTAGATGAAGAGGTGGAACAATTGACTCATGTTGTAAGGAGGTATGAACGAGTAAGGAAACCATATGAAAGGTATATTCCATTTGATTTTTGTTTTTCATTTGTGTTATATACCATTGACGAGGATCCCAAGTTAGCCAAGGAGAAAATCTACTTGACAAATGGTAAACTTTGGAAGGAAGCCATGGTCAAAGAAATGGAATCCTTGCACAAGAATGAGACATAAGATTAGATCGAACTATCTAATGGAAGGAAACTCATTAGAATAAAGTGGGTGTTCAAGAAAAAATTGAATGCAACAGGTCAAGTCAAGAAGTTCAAATATCGACTGGTAGAAACAGGGTATTCCCAAGTCGAGGGAGTCAAATTCAATGATATTTTATGTCTTGTTTCAAAATGAAATTCCATTAGAGTACTGATGTCTTTCGCTACAACATTTGATCTTAAAATAGAGAAAATGGATGTGAAGACAATGTTCCTACATGGGGACCTAGAAGAAGAAATCTACATGAAACAACTTGAAGGATTTTCAGTAAAGAGAAAGAAAAAGATGGTGTGCAAATCGAAAAGATCCCTTTATGGTATAAATAAATCACCAAGAATGTGGTATTAAAATTTTGACACTTACATCCTTAGTTTGGGATTTGTGAGAAGCAAGGTTGATGACTGTGTATATTCCAAGGAAGAAGGTGGTCATTTCATATATGTACCTTTGTATGTCAACGACATGTTACTGGTTGGAAACATCATGGATGCTATAAAGGAGGTGAAGACTCATTTGTCCTCCAAATTCAACATGAAGGATCTCGATGCAATAAAAATCATTCTGGTAATGGATATCAAGAGAGATCAGATAGTTAGAAATCTTTGGTTAAATTAGAGAAATTACATTGAAACAGTCTTGAAGCATTTCAACATGTAGAATTACAAATTGCTCAAGCTACCAATTCCAGTGGGAGAAAAAATAATTGTTGAATAGTGTCCAAAGACACAAAAATAAATAGAGGGCATGGATCATGTTACCTATACTAGTGTCATTAGTAGTATGATGTATGTGATGGTCTGCACTTGACCAAACATTGCTCATGTAGTGGGAGGTATTGAGAAGATACATGTCGACACTTGGGAAAGAGCACTGGTCTGTTTTCAAGAGAGTGTCTAGGTGCTCGTGTGGCACAATGAATTGACTATGTTCAAGTATTGGGTTTGAGCAGAGAAATATGAAGATAAATCACAACAATCAAATTGCAATATTTCTATCAAATAATCCATCTTACCATTCCAGGACAAATCATATTGATGTACAATACCATTTCTTGAGAGACATGGTGGAAAGCAAGAAGGTGTTGTTAGAGAAAGTAGACACTTTGGAAAACACAATAGACCCTTTAACCAAGTTTTTGAGTGATGTGAAGTTCTTTGTGTGTTGAGAAGAAATGGGAATTGCTACCCTAGATTAGTGAATATAATTTTAGGTTCTCCTATACTAGAAACGAAGAAAACAAGTGGGAGAATGGTGGGTTGTTATATTCTTTGGAGTGAAAGAACTATCATTTGACTAGCCAGTCGAGGTGGATCAACTAGGTGATGGATCGACTGAAAATTCAAGTCGATTTGATGGTCAAGTTAAGGGTTGAGGTGGTTGACCAGGAAGGTCAAAAGGTCAACCGATAGGAGGTAGATAATAGGTCGAGTGGTATCCAACTAGAGATCGACTAGGTAGTTAAATGGTAACTGACTATAACATAATCTTGATATTTGTGGGATAACATCCAATCATATGCATGGTTCTGTAACCATTTTTGGATTCCATGATTTAGGTTTGTTCATGTTGTAAATACTGTAAATAAGGCATTTTGTAATACTATAAAAGATAATCTCTGGAAGAATCATGAAGTTCATCTAGATGCAATTCGAATTGGCTGCATTTTTGTTCTTGTGTAAAGAAAGAGAGTAGGATGAGGATTGTGTCTTGGTGTAGAACAAGGTTAGTCATGCAACTATTTATTATATGAATGAATAAGACAACAAGAGAGAAAAATGCTCAAGGAATGTTGGTTTTCCTGGTTAAGGGTTTCTAGGGTAAAATATATGTGTACTATGTGTGTTTGTCATTTATTTTATTCTTAAATATCTATTCTCTTTCCTGGTTGGTTTAGTGTGAGGATTATTTTCTCTATAGTTGAACCCCCCTCCCAATACATATTTCCAATGATAACAACCCATATTTTTACTAGATACCCATTTTTATATACTTGGTGCTTATAACCCCCCCATACTATACATCACCCCAACCCCCCCTGATCTAGATGGATGTCAATGGCCTCCCACCTATTCCAACTGGCTCATTTTGGCAGTTTTCCAGTTTGGCAGTTTTTTCCAGTTTTTGGGTCCCTGACTTCCAGGCTCATTTTGAGGCCCTAAAAAATGTTTTTAGGGCTCGCCACAGTCAATCTGTAGATGTAGTTAGATTTTGACGACAACATGTGTATTACTCAGATAGACCTTTACAATGGGCTATCGTGCGCCTAAAACATAGATCATATGAAAAATTTATGACCACGGGAAGTTGATGTACTAACTTACCCAAGCAGGGCCCACTTGACTTTTGGTGCTTCATCTCCTAGGGTTAGGGTTTTCGATGTCTAGAGTTTTTGACATTCCTGGTTATTGTAAAAAGGCCTTCAGAGCCTCATTGTAATGATATTATTGAAAATGAGTGCAACGATCACATCTCATCTCAGAGATAAGCCACCACCATTCTAGCAAGCTTGTTTTCCACTGCATTTTACAGTTTCAACTTATTTCCTTATTGAATAGAAACCAAATTTACTGTATATTTGTTATTTTGTGTTAAAAATATTTTAATTATAATCTGTATTCATTTCGTTCTTCTCATAAAATATGGATCAGTGGTATCAGAGTGGTCTACTCCTTGTCATTCTTAATGCATGTCCCCAACGAGGTCAGGGTACAAAGAATTGGGTCTAGAGCTTGTTTCTATTGAGCACAAAATCTCTGGCATGTGTAAGTGACCTCTCATGGAGGGATAAAACAAAGACAATGGGACATGATATCCCTTCAAAATTTTGATTGAGGAAGACCTCACGCAACAGAGGAATGAGATGATGGATAGTTTTGTGCAAATCCTTTGGCGGCTACCAACAGGTGACCCATCTTCCTCAGATGGAGGTGCCGACCCCTTAAATGTACAAATCAACTTTGATATTCCTATATTTGAAGGTCAGATAGACACAAATGTTGTAGAAAAATGGTTGAATTTTCTAGAAGGGTATTTCTCTGTCCATTAATTCTCAAATAGAGAAACTATTACTTTTGCGCTCCTCAAAGTCATTCCCTATGTCAAAGATGGGTGGGAAAATTTCTATGAGAAAAAAGAAATAGATGAACCCTCATTATTTACAGTCAAGGTTACATAGGATTCCTTTAGGGATGTTATTAAGGAACAATACTACCATGTTGGAAGTTATGATGACCTGTACACAAAATGGACCACAATACGGCAAGAAAGAGACCAAGCAGTGCCCGAGTTCACAAATATCTTCCATGCCTTGCGCACCAATATGGGTATCAAATATTATGAGTGACATCTGGTGCTCAAGTATCGCAGTGGTATGCATAGATACATCCAGGCCGAAATGGGTTTTCTGGACATCTCATCCTTGCGCGTGGCTTACCAATATGCCATCAAAATTGAGCAGAAGATCAAACAAAAGACACGACAATTTGGACTTGGGAACCACTCATAACAAAAACCAAGAAAGGGTGGCCCCAACCTATAGAAAAAAGAATAGAGAAAAGATGGACAACCTCAGGACAACCATTCCAAGCTGCAAGCAAATAAAGATACCGTAAAGTGGTGCGACTTCCATAAGAGCCCCAGGCATAGAACTGTTGATTGTTACTCAAAGCACTTGTTGGTGGCTAAGGTGAAAGCCTTTAAATCAGATGCGGGTTCCGACTCCGAGTCAGAACCAAAAAGGGGGAGACAAATCATTGATGCAAAACCCAGTGCTATTGTTTCTACCAACAAGCTCCATTCCAGTGAACTAGATGAGACATAGGAAGGAGAGAACCTTTTTCATTCACAAATGTGGGTGAAATGTACCCCACTGCACTTCATCGTTGATAGCGGTATCCAGAAGAACCTCATCTCAGAAGAGGTTTTCAAGCGACTCGCCCTGCCGACAACGCCACACCCATAACTCTACACCATCGGATGGCTCCGCCAAGGAAGTGACATCTGCGTCAGCCAAAAATGTCACCTATCATACAACATCAATCCATTCAAAGACGAGGTATTGTTTGATGTTTCCCCTCTCGAAGTTTGTAATGTTCTTTTGGGCCAACCATATTTATGGAAATGTCATGATGTATATGATTCTAGGCCTTGCAATGTTATTATTACTTTGAACATGAAATTGTACAGGATACCCGAGGCAGTCCCACCTAGTGATATTTCCTTGATCTCTGCTAAGAAATGTAGGAAGGTCATCTCTCAGATGGGGAAGTTTGTATTCTTCGTGATTCTCTCTCAGAATGAGAGAAAGATTGCAACCACATCAAGGGTCTCTACTGCTGACCTCTCCACATAGTAGAAGCAAGTGGATAGGGTTGTGGAAGAATACTCGAATATATTATCCTCACCTATCGAGGTACCTCTACACTATCAGGTCAAGTACCCCATCAATTTGACCCCTGGTGCACCGTTTCCCAATGGGCCAGTCTATTGTCACTCTCTGTTAGAGAATGAGGAGATAAAGTGGCAGATCCAAGAACTTCTCCAGAAGGGGCACATCTGTCCCATCTCATCGCCTTGTGGGAGCCCAATCATGTTGGTACAAAAGAAAGATGGAACCTAGCGACTATGCATTGATTACTGGTCCTTGAATAAAATCATAGTCAGAAACCGATACCCAATTCCTTGAATCGTTGACCTCCTTGATCATCTCACGAGGGACAAGTACTTCAGTAAGATTGATCTGAAGTATGGCTACCACCAGGTCCCGATAGAATAGACACATGTATGGAAGACTTCCTTCAAGTCAAAGGAAGGTCTTTTTGAATGGTTATTCATGCCCTTTGGTTTGACAAATGCTCCAACCACTTTCATGAGGATGATGAACGATATCCTGCGACCATTCACCAATAATTTTGTAGTGGTGTATTTGGAAGACATCCTCATTTACAACAAGACTTGGGCAGAACACTTGTAGCATATTCAACAAGTTCTGCACACCCTGCGACAACACAAGATATATGCCAACTTGGAAAAATGCTCCTTCGGCATGGACAAGGTCCATTACCTGGGATACATTATTGATCAACATGGAGTACATGTGGATCTAGCCAAGATCCAAGTCATTCGTGACTAGCCAACCCCAACCACACTCACTGAGCTTTAGAGCTTCTTGGGCCTTGCCAATTTCTACCACAGGTTCATGTTGAGATTCTCCCATATTGTATGGGCCCTCAACCAAGTAACCAAGGGTAGTTGTAAGGATAAATTAGTGTGGGGTCGCTTCCAACAACAACCGCTCGATGATTTGTAGCATCTGTTGTGCTCATCCCCAATACTTTCATTACTGAACCCACATCATCCCTTTGAGATCGAGACAGATGCTTCAGACTATGCTGTAAGCACCGTTCTCACTCAGCACAACCACACCATGGCCTATCATAGTGAGACATTATCAAATGTTGTCCGTAAGTACCCTACTTATGACAAATAAATGTACTCCATTGTGTAAGCCTACCGCCAGTGGAGACATTATATTCTTGGGAAGGAGACAGTCATCCACACTCATCATAAGCCACTGCAGTTCATGCAGACACAACAAAAATTGCAGAATGACCACCATCAAAAGTGGTCCACATACCTGCAGCAATTCAAGTATAAAACAAGAAGCATCGACTGCGTCGCTGATTGCCTCAACAGACCACTAATCACGACACTCATCATGGTGCTATACTCTTGTGGCCATGATACCTCTAGATGGCCCCAACTCTATGAGATAGACCTGAACTTCACCACCAACTACCAAATGTTGGGCGGAAATGTAGTTGTTGCTAATTTCCATCTTCAGGATGGGATATTGTGTTGTATGGGCCATATCTGTGTTTCATCAAGCAAGTGAGTGAAGATGATATGGGAATCCCACTATAGTCGGGTGGAAGGACACTTCAGCGTTGAAAATATAGTGGCAATGCTGCAGAAACATTTCTACTAGTCGAAACTTCGACAGGGGGTCAACAAGTATATCAGGTCCTACACTACCTATGCTATTTCAAAACTGACCACTAAGAAATAGGGCTTATACACCCCTCTGCCTACTCATGACAGGCCATGAGAATCCATATCAATAAACTACATGTTGGGCTTCCCATCCACCAAGCGAGGAAATGACTGTGTTTTTGTGGTTGTTGATCGCTTTTCTAAGATGGCGATTCTAACTGCCTACAAGAAGAGCATCAAAAAAGAGTCCACTGCCAAGATATTCTTTGAACGAGTTTGGATACATTTTGAAATCCCACAAAACATTGTCTTAGATTGGGATAGTCGATTTCTCAACACATTCTGGTCGAGCCTCTGATCACTGTTGGACACCAAGCTCACCAAATCCATGACCTTCCACCCCCAGATAGATGGCTAAACCGAGGTGGTAAATAGAATGATCATTCATATCCTACGCATGTATAATTCCAAGATCCCTTTCACATGGGATGAGAGTCTTCCCTATGTTCATCATAACTACAACCGAGCCCTGCATAGCTCAACTGACTACAACCCCTTTCAGGTGGGGTTGGGATTCCAACCATTGGGTTCCGTAGATGTTTCACTATGCCTTGCAGTCACCTCAACCGAATCCTCTCCTTCTCCAACTAGAGATGACAAAGCCACTCAGTTCATTGAGCGGACCCAACACATCTACCAATAGGTTCAAGATATCCTACAGAAGTCCAATCACAAGTACAAACAGTGCCATGATCAACACCGGGTGCCACATAAGTTTCAGGTGGGCTACAAAGATTGGTTGCACTTGTAGAAAGAACACCTTACATGACTCCATCAGAACATTCTCCCACTCCATTATGGTCCATACACCATCATCAAGGCTGTGGGTGATAATGATTTTCAGCTCAACATTCCTCCTTTCCTTGGCCTGCACCCAATGTTCAATGTGGATCTCATTCAACCTTATTTTCCACCATTATTGGACACCTCAGAGATAACGTAACAATTGACACCAATAGAGCTCAACCCCGACTACATACAACATGCATCCAATGATCATATTATGGAAAAATAGGTCAAGGGCACTCATCAACAAAGGATCTAGCTTTATCGAGTTGTCAAAGCAAGGCAACTCCTGCACCAAGTCAAGTGGCTCGCCCGGGACCAAATTCAACAAAAAATTCCTCATATGATGGGGGAACTCAACGCAATGGAGACCATTTCTTCCTAATGGGGGAGGATTGATCCAGATTGATTTTGGTGGCCTCCCACCTATTCCAACTGGCTCATTTTGGCAGTTTTTTCCTAGTTTTTGGTTTCATGACTTCACGACCATTTTGAGGCCCTAAACAATGTTTTTAGGGCTCTACACAATCGAATTGTAGGCAGATTCAAAGTATAACAACAACATGTGTAGTCCTCAGATAGACCTTTCCAATGGTCTATCGTGCGCCTAAAACAAAGATCGTATGCAAAAGTTATGACCCAAAGAAGTTGATGTACTAACTTACCCAAACGGAGCCCACATGACTTTTTTCACTTCATCTCCTAGGGTTAGGTTTTTGGATGTCTAGGATTTTTGACATTCCTAATTATTGTAAAAATTCCTTCAGAGCCTCATTGTAATGATATTCTTGCAAATGAGCACAACCATCGCATCTCTTCTCAGAGATAAGCCACCACCATTCTAGAAAGCTTGTTTTCTGCTACATTTTACAGTTTCAACTTATTTCCTTATTGAATAGAAACCAATTTTATCATATATTTGTTATTCTGTGTTAAGAATACTTTAAAAACCCCACAATACCTACAATATATTGACTCTATTTTTCACAATTTTAAAACCCCCTTTATGAATGAACATGATAATATATTGGTCAACAAGGTGAAGCCCCCATAGAACTGGATAATTTGGGGGTATGACTGTTAGTTCATAGCCTTAATTTCCTTAGTAGGGATCCAAGGCTCTCTTAGTATAAATATGCTCATTTGTAGCTTTGTTAGGGTAGATAGTCATAGGTTTGAGTTTGTTTATAGGAAGGCCTGAAAGAGCTACTGACTAGAGTTTTTAATTCTAAATATTTTTAATGAAATAAAAATACTATCATTCTTTTGAGTTAACTCAAGCCATAAATAAGGGATTTACCAGTCCTCTTCAAGAAGGGCTTGCTTGGAGAGACTACTAGTGAGCACACCTTCATATTGTTTGTGCATTACATATGTATTTTATGGTGTGAATGTTTCTATTTTTCTATAGATAACACATTTTGTTATCTTTTTAATGTGATTTATTCCTTTTCCAACATGTCATAAACCTATGAATAGCAGGGGATCTATTGTGTGATTCAATGCACTATATATTCTAGCATTGAATTTACCTTTCAATTTCCATTTCCTTTCTGTAGCATTGAGAATTCAAATTTTACTTCACTTTCAACAATGATGTTTAATTTTGAAGGAGATAACGAGTTATGTAGCATCAATCGGTAATCCTTAAGACATTCCTTGTCTGGAAGACTCATGCTACAAAGTTCTGGTTCTTTGTTGTAGATAACTGCATATCAATTATATATTTTTATTTTCTAAAAAGAAAAAACACAAAATTCTTTCAGCATCTCATTTCTCCACTTGATGCTTGAATTTTCTTTTCATAATGCTTCGCAAGTTTACGATTCTCCTAGTTGATAATATATGTGTGATTATTCAATATTCAATAGCCTTTATTTCTACAATATTTGAACTCACCAACAAGTATGCATGTAATGAGAGCATCGATGTGGGACAACTACACTAGAACAATAATGGATGACTTGACCTAAATTCCCTACACCTAGTGATCTAACATCATAATATAATGTCTCTTGATGAGAAGCTACTGCAAACATTCCATGTTGAATTAGACTGTGTATTAGGGATGATATCACAATACTAGTGGCCTAAATCCTATCTCCAAGATAAGGTAATTTTTTTTTTTTTTTTTTTTTAGGGTTTTTTAGGGGGGGATTAGGTAATAACGTAGAAGTGGGTGGCCCTGTCAATGAGTTACACTTGGAATTTACTCGATCCTAAATAGAGATAAGACCAACCCCTTGGAATTCTCTAATGATTGACATGGAGACTCAAAATAAAATCATCTCATAATTTTCAAAGAAAATGCAAGGAATCTCCCTATTGTTCCAGGGAGGTTGATCAAATACCATAAACCATTAATCCATCCAATTGTCTCTCCAATATGGAAATGTGCAACAGTCCATGCAAAGACACCTCTTTCTCGAATCAGGTGGTTGATTGGTTCTAGGGCCAATGAACAATTGAACTGTAGTTCTCTTTGCTTACATTCATTTTTTTGACCCATTCCTTACTAATGCTAGTTGAGTAGTACTCTCTCAACCTAGCACTATATTCAGATATATCAGATAACTAGCCAGGGAGATCATCAATGGAAGAAACAATGGTGTCAAGTGAACTAGCCAATGAAATATTGGATGACTCTCTTGTGTTCCTACTCTCCCCAATTAAGTTTTAAAGTTCATTTAGACCTTAATTAATTTCATTGTATGGGTCTTGTGGGTATTTAGGGTTTGATTTTTTCAACATGATTTTTCTCCATGGTGATAGAATACCAACTGCAATTAAAAAATAACAATTTTTTCTTAAAAAATATGTAAATTTCTCATTTTTTTTTGGTATCTAGGGGAATCGGTAACCACGACGGTATCTGGATACTGCATGACACGGGGTCGAATCCTTGCTGACTACCTTATAACTCCTAGGGAGAACCACATTGCCTGCAAGCCTGGCCTCCAGATAAGACAAGGCTTGAACTCGTGACCTGCTTAGCAGCATGAATGCCTTAACAATTTATCCGCTGGCCACTAGACCGCACCCCTATAGGCGTAAATTTCTCAAATTTAGAAATGATAAAAACAACATTTAAAATCAAATATATATGGACATCAGAGCTTCTGTTTACAAGATGTTGAGTGCCAATGATGTTGATGTTTGGGCCCTACTTTTCCTCACCGATTTTGGGCCTAGATGATGAAGCATGTTCATGTTGTTGGAGAAAAAATCACCTTAGATTGGTGAAAAAATGAAGAAAAAATGAAGAAAAAAGAATTGTGATTTTTTTGTTTATGTTTTTTACATATAAGAATGCACATACACTAAAAAGACTGCACATATTTTTGATGCGTACACATTATTTTTACTAAAAAATAGACATGAAATCTTATAATCCACTATACACTAAAAAGACTGCACATATTTTTGATGCGTACACATTATTTTTAATAAAAAATAGACATGAAATCTTATAATCCACTATAGAGTAACTTGTATGAAGCTTCGATTTGAGGCTATTTAATTAAAAACACATGCATGATCTGAAAGGCATATGCATTCCTAACCAAATAATGAGCACATATTCCTATTACAATAAAAAAAAAAAACATCTTTATGCACCCATTCACATATGCATGTCATCGGTTCCTATGTGGGTGGGGGGAATTAATATAAAAATCTTAATAAGATTTTTATATTAATGCCCCCCATTAATATGTGGGTGGGGGCATTAATATAAAAATCTTACCCACATATGTGGGTGGGGGGCATTAATATAAAAATCTTACCCACATATAGTGCAACAATCTTGGAAGAATGGGGTTCAATGTATGAGAGGAGGAACACCTAAAGAGCCTACTTAAATCTTTTAAATAAATATAAACACATGTACACACATTTTGATGATAATGAAAAAAGCGATAGATGATCGGAGAGAAAGGGTTCACTAAATCTTTATGAAGTGTCACTGTGATTTATTGGAAAAAATAATTCTTAGAGGAAAAGTATGGAAAGAGGGGTTTGATCAAAGAAGAAATAATAATGAAAGAGAATCCTACTAGGACATAGAAGCTAATACTAGGAGATAAAAGCTAAGAGTGAAGAAAAAAGCTTAGGAAAAAGGAAACAAGAAACTAAAAACATGAGGTAATATGATAAAAACAAAATTATATGTACTACTATGACTTAAATCAACCGGTTTGATTGAATATTTAAAATTTTAATTAATATAATAGTTCAATGTGATTTCTTTAAGAGTAATTTGATTTAAATGTTTAATTTGATTTAATTTTTTGATACAACTAATTATGATATTTTTCTATATATAAAATTAGAAAAAAAAAATTGGTAATAGATGATTTTAAGTAAATAGTAAAGATTTTTTTAATAATTGATTTTAAGTGAATTATAATTAATTTTAAAGTAGAATTAAGATTTTTTTTAAAATTTTTTAAAAACAAATTTTATTTAATTTTAAAGCAATTTATTTTTGTAAAAAAGTGATTTCCAATGTATTTTCTTTATCTAAAAAATGATTTCAACTTTTATAAGGAGTGATCATATGGATTTATATTTGGTCATCTACTTGGATAAATAACACTTTTAGAATCATTATTATTATAAATAACACTTTCACATGTGAGATATATAGATAACAAACACTGATTGTTTGTCATGTTGTTCACGTACATGGTTCGAATTGGGAGGAGACATGATAGAGCTTTGGAGTCTACCCCAAACACAAACAACATGTTTCCAACTTTGCTTAGACAAAATCTTTTTGGACACTTGTACTATATGTGAGGGTCATAATAAAGATGATTTGATAAATTATATATATATATATATATA
>JZKD02S0428434.1:932436-955936 GCA_000966675.3 Picea glauca
CTCTTAGCTAATCAAATGCAATTTTACGTCTTACTCCAAGACCAAGGTTGTTTCATCCTATATAGTATATGCAAGAAAACAAGTATCTTGCATTGTCATCACTAAGGCGACAACAATGTGCTCATAGACATTTTTTCAGGCTAGAGATGTGTTCCAATATCTTTAAATAACACAATGATCTGTTGTTCCATGGGTAAAAATTCAGTTGGGGAAGAATACACATAGGAAATACAAGTGCCATCACGTTGTTGGAAACCCTTGTAAACCATGTTGGTACCCCTTTGAATGGTATTACATCAAACAACACCTATATACGAAATATCACTTCCATATACCTTTGTGTATATCAGAAGTCTCCTAGGTATACTTGAAACCAACCTTAGATCAACTGATTAACCATGTTGTTGTTATATTACACTAAGAACAACACAGGGAGATCACTCTTTAGAACCTGGGTAGTCACTTCATACAACTAAGGACATGATTGAGAGTCTTTAGTTAGTGCCCTGAGATAATGGGCCAAGTACTATTGTTGGACCCTATAACTATATCAGAGAGATATAACACCTAACGCTCCTCTATCTTCAAGACCTTGAAAACCCTAACTTATGTAGTCAATTAGCAAAATTCCTACATCTTTGCATCTAGATGGAATTTGAATATTCTATCATTGTAGTAATAATCAACTGAGATTAATACTCCCACAAGAGTAGTACTCAGGAAAAAAAATTGGGTCCCACTAGCACCATTTTTTAGATATTATGATCCTAAATTAATTAGTATAATATTATTTTATTATACTTGTAAATATGTTGAACTTGCACATAATAGATCTAGCTAGGAATTGACATACACAGTTGCAGAGAAAATAGAAGAAAAGAGAAGTAGGAGAGAAAGAATGGAAGAATTCTCATTAGCCAAATGAATAATTGATAATTTACACATGATATACTCTATATAACTCAACCAATGAGCACTAGAGGAGAATCCAATGCACCATAGTGGTGGTATAGAGTGATCTAGACACACACCAACAATTACAGGAGTAAACTGCCACCTAGTCTAGTCTCTCGGGCAGTTATGGGAGTGAACTGCCACCTAGCTGAGTTAACTAGTCTATCAGTCTTCAGTTGACTGACTGAAACTGAGTGAAGTGAGGAGGAGATCATGGAATCATGAGTAATGCGCTAGTCTGGTGATGATCCCAAGGACAATGCGCAGTAGCTGGTGATGATCCCAATGTTTCATGGTGACAATACCAATGTAGCATCTAGACTCCACTAAACTGATCGAACTGAAGTGAAAACTGAAGAGAATATTCTCCATAGAGGAATATTCTTCCTAAAATATAGGAGACTGAATAATGATTAATAAAAATAGGAAAAACCTTAGGAAAAATAAATCCTAGGTGTGTGTGAAGTAACTCCAACATCCCCCCTAAACATCACTATGGTGAAAATAAAGAATGGGGCCCAACAACGAGGCCATGTTAGGTACCCAAATATAAAAGATACACTGAAATAAAGCGAGGAAAGAGGGAAAACCTCATGGGAACCCCCTCCCCTCAAAGTACAATGTATGTAAAAAGAAGAAATGACAGTTGCTAGGAAACTGTGTCCTTCACTCCAAGACGACTTCACAAAGAATGTAACTTCTTCTCAATGAAGGTCTTGGTGAAGATGTCTGTAGTTTGTTCTGTTGAAGGACAAAAATTTAGGTCGATGATCCATGGAACTTCTGCTTTGATACCATGTAAATGTGTTGAACCTAAACATAATAGATCTAGCTGGGAATTGACATACACAATTGCAGAGAAAATAGAAGAAAAAGAGAAGTAGGAGAGAAAGAATGGAAGAATTCTCATTAACCAAATGAATAATTGATAATTTACACATGATATACTCTGTATAACTCAACCAATGTGCATTGGAGGAGAATCCAATGCGCCATAGTGGTGGTCTAGAGTGATCTAGACACACACCAACAATTATGAGAGTAAATTGCCACCTAGTCTAGTTTCTTGGGCAGTTACGGGAGTGAACTGCCACCTAACTGATTCAACTAGTCTATTAGTTTTCAGTTAATTGACTAACATAGAGTGAAGTGAGGAGGAGATCATGGAATCATGAGTAATGTGCTAGTCTGGTGATGATCCCAAGGACAATGCGCATTAGTTGGTGATGATCCCAATATTGCATTGTGACAATACCAATGTAGCATATAGACTCCACTCAACTGATCAAACTAAAGTGAATTCTGAAGAGAATATTCTCTCTAGATGAATATTCTTCCTGAAATATAGGAGACTGAATAATGACTAATAAACATAGGAAAAACCTTAGGAAAAATAAATCCTAGGTGTGTGTGAAGTAACTCCAACACCCCCCTGAACATCACTATGGTGAAAATAAAGAATGGGTCCCTGGAACGAGGCCATGTTAGGTACCCAAATACAAAAGATACACTGAAATAAAGTGGGGAAAGAGGGAAAAAATAATGGGACCCCCCCCCCCCCCCCTCCCCTCAAAGTATAATGTATGTAAAAAGAGGAACTAACAGTTGCTAGGCAACTATGTCCACTCCAAGACAACTTTGCAGAGAATGGAACTTCTACTCAGTGAAGGTCTTGGTGAAGATATTTGTAGTTTGTTCCGCTGAAGGAAAGAACTGCAGGTCGATGATCCCCTCATGTACTAAGTCTTGTATGTAGTGCATGTGGATCTCGATGTGATTCATCCGATACCTATGAATTGGATCTCTACAAAACTTCAGAGTGCTGTGGTTGTCACATCAGTTGACGATCGACAGATGAAACTGAATGTCCAACTCAGTGAGAAAATGTTGCATCCACGTAACCTCAATGGTTAGGTTAATTACTCCTCTGTACTCTTCCTTGGTTGAAGATGGAGAAATAACAACATGCTTCTTGCTCGACCAACAGATAGGCCCAGAACCAAGATTGAGTGAGTAACCAGATGTGGCCTTGCGATAAATACTATCACTAGCCTAGTCAAAATCAATGAACCTGATGAGATCCAATGTAGATTATGTTGCATAATGAATCCTAAAGGTGATGGTGCCATGTACATATCGAAGGATATGATTTGCAACCTTCCAATGTAGCTCATGAGGCTCCTACATGAACCTGAAGACTACGCCAACTGCATAGGAGAGGTTTGGTCTAGAGTGTGTGAGATATAACAAGATCCCCACTAGTTTTCTGTACAGTGTGTTGTCAACCAATGGATTTTCCCCACCATCCTCAAGTTTGACTCCTGATAGGAAAGGAGTCGGAGCAGACTTGCAGTTTTTCATGTGAAATCTCTCAAGGAGATCTCCTGCACACTTTTCCTGAGACAATTTGATTCCTGATGCATCCTAACTGATCTTGAGTCCAAGGAAGAAGTGGAGTGGACCCATGTCCATCATCAAGAAACTGTCATGTAGAATCCTTTTTCCTGCAACAATTGCTGAAGTCGATCAATCGGTGATCAACATCTCATCAACATACAGAACTAGGAGTAGAAGTGAACTAACCATCTTGAGCATGTAAATATTTAGGTCTGACTTACAACGAACAAAGTTCTATGACAGAAGGTAGGATTCCATCTTGGGATACCATGCCCTCGGAGCCTGCTTGAGGCCATAAAGAGATTTCTTCATTCAACAGACCAAAGAGGAATTCTACATAAATCCCTAGGGCTTCTCCATATAGATATCCTCAGAGATATCTCCATGAAGAAAATCATTCTTCATGTCCATCTGATGGACTTCCCATCCCTTGGCTGCCACAATGGAAAGTTCCAAATGTATGGAATCCATCTTCTCTACTGGAGAAAAGGTCTTATCATATTCAATGCCATTTACCTGTTGAAAGCCTTTGGCATCAATCCTAGCTTTGTATCTTCTAATTTGTTCATCAACTACACTCTTGGTCCTATAGACCCATCTACACTTGAAAAACTTATTTCCTAAAGGAAGGGGAACCAAATCCCAAGTATGTTTCTTGAGGAGGGAGTTGTACTCCTCCTGCATGGCGGATTCCCAAAAGGGATTTCTAGTAGCCTTGCCATAATACTATGGATTTGAATACTAAACTAAGAAAATATTCCTGGGAGGAAATGATTTAGTGGCAGTGAGTGAAAGAGGAGGCTCCTTGAAATCAGATCGAGTCCTCCTAGTATCATTTGGATCACCAACAAGATCCCCTCCATCCTGAAGAGTAGTCTGGGCCCACTTGGGCCTCTGCTATGGATTTGCATCTGCATATGGATGCACTGAATATGTATCTAATTGTACTGACTATATATCTGGATCATCTGAATCCTTTGAATCAGAACTCTCATCTCAAGAAGAGTCGGCATGTGCATTCTCATCATCTCTGACATGTGGAAGAATAAAGGTTTTTGCATGCGACTACTAAGGTAAATGCAAGACACTTTCCTCGTATTGGAAACTTCACTCAATGATGAGCTAGTCTGAGGAAATATCAATAAGTCTGTATCCCTTCACATCATCGTGGTATCCAACAAAGATACACTTTGTGCTCTGTGGGTCAATTTTCTTCATCTTTTTAGAGGGAATCCCGACCCATGCATGTGAATTGAAAATACAAAAGTGGGTCACTTAAGGTTTGAGGCCACTCCAAGCCTTGTAGGGGGTATTATCCTTGAAAGATATATGGGGAGATATGTTTTGTATGTAGGTTTCACAATTAAGTGCTTCGGCCCATAATATTTGTGGAAGTACTTTGCATGTAACATGCAAGATGCCATCTCTTTTAGAGATCGATCTTTTCGCTCAACAACTTTGTTTTGCTGTGGAGTATAGGGAAATGTGTGCTGCAAATAAATCCCTGCCTCATGAAAAATATTCTAGATATCATGGTTGACATACTCTCCCCCGTTATCAGTTCATAGGATTTTGATTTTCTTTCCTGAGTTTGTCTCAACCAGGGCTTTGAAATCTTTGAGGTGTTGAAAGACCTTTGATTTTTTCCCGAGAAAGAATATCCATGTGAAGCATAAGAAATCATAAAACAAAATGAGAACGTACCTTTATTTGTTGATTGATGGATGTGGAAAAGGGCCCATGAGGTCACTATGGATCATATCTAAAGGAGAAGAATCCCTATGTGTCTTTCCTTGTCGAATTTCTCTTGAGGGTGTTTTCCAAGAACACATCCCTCACTGATTCCTTTGGAGAAATGGATGTTTGGTAGACCATCAAATAAAAATTTCTCTAATACAATGTAAATGTGTTGAACATGTACATAACAGATCTAGATGGGAATTGACATACACAGTTGTAGAGAAAATATAAGAAAAGAGAAGCAAGAGAGAAAGAATGGAAGAATTCTCATTAACCAAATGAATAATTGATAATTTACACATGATATACTCTGTATAACTCAACCAATGCTCACTGAAGGAGAATCCAATGTGCCATAGTGGTGGTATTGAGTGATCTGTACACACACCGATAGTTACGGGAGTAAACTGCCACCTAGTCTAGTCTCTCAGGTACTTACGAGAATGAATTGCCACCTAGTTGAGTTAACTAGTCTACCAGTCTACAGTTAACTGACTAAAATAGAGTGAAGTGAGGAGGAGATTAGGGAATCATGAGTAATGCGTTAGTATGGTGATTAACCCAAGGACACTGCACATCAACTGGTGATGATCCAAATGTTGCATGCTGACAATACCAATGTAGCATCTAGACTCCACTCAACTGATCAAACTAAAGTGAAAACTGAAGAGAATATTCTCCCAAGAGTAATATTCTTCATAAAATATATGAGATTGAATAATGACTAATAAACATAGGAAAAACCTCAGGAAAAATAAATCCTAGGTGTGTGTGGAGTAACTCCAACACCCCCCCTGAAAATCACTATAGTGAAAATAAAGAATGGCTCCTGGAAACGAGGCCATGTTAGGTACCTAAATACAAAATATACACTGAAATAAAGTGAGTAAAGAGGGAAACCCTCTTGGGAAACCACCCCTCAAAGTACAATGTATGTAAAAAGAAGAACTGTCAGTTGCTAGGCAGTTGTGTCCTTCACTCCAAGATGACTTCGCAGAGAATGGAACTTTTTCTCAGTCAAGGTCTTGGTGAAGATATTTGCAGTCTGTTATGCTGAAGGACAGTACTGCAGGTCGATGATCCCCTCATGTACTAAGTCCCAGATGTAGTGCATGTGGATATCGATGTGCTTTGTCTGCTTCCTCTGAAATGGATCTCTGCAGAACTTCAGAGTGCTCTGGTTGTCACACTAGATGACGATCGATCAATGAAACTAATTTCCAAACTCAGTGAAAAAATGTTGTAGCCACATAGATTGAATGGTTATTTTAACTACCCCTCGTACTCTACCTCGATTGAAGATAGAAAAATAGTAGCCTACTTCTTGCTCGACCAACATATAGGCCCGAAACCAAGATTGACTAAGTAACTAGATGTGGACTTGTGATCAGTCCTATCACCATCCTAGTCGGAATCAATGAACCTGATGAGATCCAATGTACAAATGGGTAGTTAACCCTCTCAACCAACTTATACTCTCAATGGTGATGAAGGGCCAAAAAAAAAGTAAAAAGGTTGATGGAAATTGTAAATTTTGTGGGTGAGATGGTCATGTGGAGCCTAATTTTTTTAAAAATATGGAACCCTTAGAAGCAACAATGAAGAAGCACAACATAAATATTGATTTTTCTTCTTCTAACTCTTATTCTCATGGACATGTACTTTCTTTTTCTAGTTTCTCCTTCAATGAAACATCTACTTGTTATTTTGATGAGCGTCTTATTGATTCTGGAGCATTTTATCATATAACTAAGGATGAATCAATTTTTTATGCTCTTGTTGAATGTAAAAACAAACAAATAATTGTTGGTGATGATAGATCTCTTAATGTTGTAGGGTCTAGAACAATTCAGGTAGATAATGGTCATTTCAATGATGTATCATGTGTTCCAAGTATTTTTTGTAGCCTTGTATCAGTATATTAGACCACTAATTCAGGTGAAGGTAAAATCGTGGAGTTGTCACCTTACCAAGTTGTAATCAAAGATTTAAAAGATCCTAAGCATGTTATAGCAACTAGAATTGTTGATGATATTACCAGGTTGTACAAATTTGACAACTTTGGGTCATCATATTTTTCATCAATTTTGATTTCCCACAATGATGACTTGAGAAAAATTTGGCATGAGTGGTTTGGTCATCTAAACTATCACTCATTTACACAACTATGTAATCAAAATACAATGACTAATATTCCTCTCATTTCTTGAAAATATGGTGTTTTCCAGTTGTTTTCTTGGAAAAAATCATCGATACATTTTTGACAAATTTGCCTCTTAGCATACCTTGACCCATTTGCAGCTCATTCACAATGATTTGTGTGGTCCACTTTATTCTCCTTTTTTGGGGTTCAAATACTTCTTAAATTTCGTTTATGAATACTCTATATGCACTTGGGTTTACTTATTAAAACTTAAGAGTGAAGTTTATGACATTTTTTTGGATTACAAGGCCCTTATAGAAAAACAATCTAGGCATAAACTTTAAAGGTTAAGAACAAACAATGGAGGTGAATATGTGAGCAATAAATTTACAAGTTACCACACTACATAGGGCATTCAAATGCAACACACTGGTCTATATACACCATAGAAAATTTTTATTGTTGAGAGAAAGAATCACACATTAAAAGAAATGGTTAATTTTATGATCCAATAAAATGGATTAAGTATTCATTATTGGGTGGAAGACATCAATTGTGGAAACTATATAGCAAATTGCGTTCCCACAAAGGCTTTAAAAAACATGACATTGGAAGAAGCATGGAATAAAATTAAGCTATATGTAATCCATTTCTATGTATTTGGTAGTATATCATGGGCTCACATTCCTGATGAAAAAAGGAAAGCATTACAACCTAAAAGTGAGAAGTGCATTTTTATTGGATATTTGAAGATGTTAAAGGTTACCGACTTATTCAACTCCATCTCATTGAAATAATTGTTAGAAGAGATATTAACTATGATGAAAATATCTTGGCCTACAAGCCCAATTCAATGCTTGTTCCATCTTTGGTTTTGATCCATCTTCGATGATTGTGCCATCTTCCTACCTGCTCACATTCCTCCTTATAAGTCCATTGAAAATGAACCTACACCAACACCACTGATTCTTATATGGGTTCAATCAACATGAGAAAAAGTTGGTGATATTGTTGATGAGCCTTTGAATTAGTGTCAGACAAAGTCACAGTTCCAACAAGCCTCCTCTATTTTGTCTCAAGTTTCAGAGACTCGTGATATAGACACATTTGCAAAAGATTCTAGCCATCAAAATTGGGACAAAACAATGAATAAAGAATATCATTCCTTAATGGAAAACGATACTTGGGATATTGTACCTCTTCCAAACGGAAGAAAAATTGTTATATGTAAATGGGTGTATAGAAATAAGTATGCATTAGATGGAAGTGTTGAAAGACAAAAGGCCTGGTTAGTTGCTAAATTATTCTCTCAATTTCAAGGAATTGACTACAATGAAACCTTTTCCCCTATAGCCAAAATGAATTACATCCACCTTGTACTATCCCTTGTTGCCTCACATAGATGGGAGGTCCATTATATGTATGTTAAATCCACCTTCTTGAATGGGGATTCACAAGAACAAATATAGATGGAAAAATCTCCTAGCTATGTCTAGAATGACTTCAACTTTGTATGATACCTTAAGAAATATCTCTACGGTATTAAGAAAGATCCTTGAGCTTGGTGTGAAAAAATGGATATATTTCCTCTTGACATAGGATTTTATATATGTTATTATGATCCTAATGTCTATACCAAGAAAGTGTGAAGCCATCTCATATTACTTGTTATTTATGTTGATGAACTTATCCTCACTGGTAGTGACCCTAAAATTTGATCCCATGTGAAATCTAGCCTTAAAAAGAAATTTGAAATGGTAGACTTAGTCTATTTGCATTATTTCCTTGGCCTCCAATTATTGTAAACTAAGGAAGGGATTTCCCTTTCCCAGTCTAAGTATGTTTGTGACCTTCTTTGTCACTTTCAAATGAAATATTCTAAACCAACCCCTTCTTCCTTATAGTCTAGATTCAAACTTCATGCCACCTATACTACTCCTGAAGTCAATGCCACTTTGTAGCATCAGTTAGTTGGTAGCCTCTTATATTTGACTTATACCTATCCTGATATTTCCTTTATTTGTTGGTATTATTTCCTAGTATACGGAAACACCCCATGAAAGCCATTCGAAAGCAACAAAAAGGATACCTCGGTATGTTTGGGGTGCAATTTAGTTTGGGATACAATATTGGTTAGAGGGGACTCCGTTGTTGGTTGGTTTCATTAATTCATATTGGGTTGGAAACATTGATGATTGAAAGTCTAATGCATGTTATGTTTTCAGTCTTGGTTTTGGACCTTTCACTTGGGCTTGTAAGAAACAACAAGCCATTTCTCTTTATTTAGAAAAATAAGAGTGTCGAGCAACTATTATTGTAAGTCAAGAAGCCTTGTGGTTTTGATATATCCTCTGAGAGTTTGGATTCTAGTAGCAACATTTGACCACCGTCTAGTCCGATAATCAAATTTCCATCAAATTATACAAAGATCCAATTCAACATCATCATATAAAACACATTGAGCTACACATGAACTTCATCATGAAGCTCATTCATGATTGAGTTATTGAAATGATATTTTTCCCTACATAATATCAAGTTGCAAAAAATTTCACTAAGTCTCTTACAGAAGAAAAGTTTTCCAAAATTTGATCTATATTAGGAGTTTAGAAAGTTTTAATTAAGGGGATGTTGATCAATCAACAAACCCTCAAAATTTCAGAAATTTTGGGATACCACTTTACTTTAATTTCATCCTTATTCTTTAATTTTCTCATGGTCATAACTTGTTTTAAGGTTTCCTTTTGTTTTTTTCTTATTTCAGTCAAGTATCGGGTTTAATATACATTATCACTAGAAGGGAGAAAGGTCTATATAGTTCCAATACTGAGAAAATGGGTACAAGACTTAGTATTTTTTAAACTTATCAGAAAATCCTTCACATTTCTTGACTTCCCCGATTCTCGATAGACATTTTTGTGAAATGTCGAAGTGATAATTGGGCGTAGACCATTTCCTTATGTAAATCATGAATTATTCAAACTAATATATCGATCTCTGATGTTCATCGGTCATCGACACCCAATGTCTAATGTTATGAAAATCCAGAGGCAAGATAGGCCTAGATGGCGATGAAGAAAACTTATCATAAAAAACATGGTTGTCTAATTTTTGATGATGAATTATTCTCGATTGTTGATTCCTTAGACTGAAATTCAACTGATGTCAACATGATGAGAATCCACATAAATTTTTTCCACATCATCGAGCCATGTTATCACTAACACATCATTAGCCACATAATGCCCATACTACCATTTCATCTAGCCACAACATCCAATTAGTTAGGCTAAGCCACATCATCATAATCCACACCATATTCCATGTCATCACATATGACTTGTGGGTGCATCGAGGTGTGGGAAATACTTTTGGGTTAGTCTAAGGGGTGAAAACAAGGACATGAACTCACCGAATTCGATGAATATTAGTGGTCAGAGAGTAATTCATTATCTCAAAACATCTAAGGAGTAGGACCTTGACCTACACCAATGTCACATCGGTCACCGACAAGAAACACATTCGGTGACCCAAGTTATAAAGGCACATGTTATTTTTTGATGGACAATAGCTCATCGACAATGGTAAACCAGAAACCATGGCCAACCTATTCAATGCATGAACAAAATCATCGATGATCAATTTCATTGGAACGAGATGTGATCTGGACCATTCATGCTACTACCCACAATCAATCTCGACTATTAAAATTTGAACAAGAGACCTTGAATCACCTAGTGTTTTAAGATAAAATGATCCCTTGAATCAAGTCTTATCTAATGGTTTTGGCCTGTCCACATAGGCTACATCAACTTAGGAAGCTCTCGAACTTCATGTTGTGCAACACACACAACATGTCAGTGCCTTGGAAAATGTTATATAACACTATACCACTATTGTTTAATGCATTTCGCTAACACATAGCCAAATGGATTTCACTATACCACTGATGTTTAATGCATGATGGGACTCACAAGAAAAGGTATAAACATCCAAACCTGTTTCTTTTGGTAACATTTTCATACATAGAGTTATTAGGAGATTTTATGTTAGCAAAGGTTTCCTAGGAACCATGTGCCTTTCCCATGTATACTAGCTATTGTCAATTTCAAGTTACTCGACTGAGATTGGTAAGTATTAGAGATAAAACCATGTTACAACACTCGGGTATCGTTAATTTTGGTTAAAGTTTGTCATGTTTATCATAATTGTTGGTCATTTACAAATCTAATAGCATTGTTTTCTACAGAGAAAATGCCTCCCTGTCGGTCAGTGACCCGTCAATAACCTAAAGTGTTGAAGGGAAAGAGTGTATTGGTTGGAAAGGATTTAAGTTTTTCTTTAGTTGAATAATCATAACCCACGCCTAAGTTAGAACCAGTGATATGAATGTCATAGAATAAACCTCCAACGCCACCACCACTTTAACTTTACAGAGACACAAACCCAAGCACGATATCCAAGGTACCCATTCCCATCTGGCACGACCTATATAATAAGATTCATCATGATGATTTTCCTGAGTTTATGCCTCATAGGGTTTCAAAAGTAAGGATATTAGATGAATAAGTATTTCAAAACATCAAACTATCATTGCCATACATGGTAGCATCCAAGACCTTGATATTGCCTTGTGTAGAATCCGTTGAGTGGATAATTAACCATATCGATGCTGATAAATGTTTAATAAACAATGTAGATTCAAAGTGTGTTGGTGTTTTTTTTTTTGCCAGTGGAGATAAAAAAATTTACGAACTTAGAGAGCCCGAATTCAGGCTTAACACCGATTTCATGGTCAAACATTATGAAAATCACAACATTAGTCAACTGTTTCCATCTTGGTGGAAGGAGGACAGGAAATTTATGAACAAATGCTTGGGATGGTATAATAGCATAAATATCAGATAACCCTATTTGTTTCTAATAGCTTTAATATTCCGATTGTATGGAGAAAGGGATTCCTCTAAATTTTCGGAAGCATGGATGCCTTGGTTATTGTTAAGACTCATAAATGTCCATTTTTCACTATATCTTTTACCCTTTCAACCTGATCATTTCTATGCTAAATGCCTACTTTAATGCTTCCAAGACCCTTTTCCCCAAGGTATGAGTCATTAATCTTGCTTTGATATTCTTATTCACTTAAATCGTTTGATTGGTAGTATTTCTCATATTTTACCCAAAAATGTGCAACTAATGATCAAATTGTGTAGAACAACCAAGCCTTGAAGAAAGATCGTTGCTGTTACACCAATTGTTATAGCTGTGTGCTAATCTTGCATGTTGTTACACGACTGTGCACCTTTTCTGGAAGCTATCATACTTGCTACAATAGACGCCCACTGATCCTGGAATTTGTTACACCGACTGCAACAAATGCACACCAATCCTAAAAGTTGTTACACTCGCTACAACAGATGGCCACCGATCCTAAAAGACAATCCTGAAGAATGATCCTCTGCTATTACACGTTTTGGCTTACACTGATTCTTTCTCTAGATTTGGTGAATATGACAGATCTCTTGTATCTTATGAACAACTTGAGAATTTGGGATTATCAAGGCTGTTCTGAGTCTATTTTGAACTAAACGACTCTCTTTAAATAACGGGGATTTTGTAATCATTGATACCGAAATATAGCTGTGGAACAAAGAGTGAATAAAGAGCATATTGTATTTGAACCCTTTTTCGAATCAATAAAGAAGTGCATTGAGTTTCTTTAACCTACTGTAGCCTATTTTCGAGTGGATTCAATGAGAAGGAAAGGGCCCACCTTCCTCACAGACTCCCCTTTGTTTTGATGTTTTGAGTCTTAGCTTAGTTACTCCAATTTGTGTTATTAATCCGTTAAGCATTCTTAAGAGTACAATTGTTTTTACAGTTCAATCCCCTCCTGTCAAATGTGCATTAGTGTGTCTCATGAGAATTAGAAGTCAAGTGTTTTATACTGCTGGAGAATCATATTTCTGCACTAGCTAAAACTCTGCTTTCAAGTAAAATTAATTAGAAGTGTGAATTTCCTTCTTGCAATTAAAGTAGATTTCTTCTTGGAAATTAGCACATAATTCCCTTCTGCAAGAATAAAATAGAAAATTAGAATAAAACTGATAATCCAGGATTCTTATACACTCAACAATTTAGATCCCAATTCTGCAACTGTAGATTAGAACTCCAGATTTATCGACAACTTGTGTTAATGTTCAATTTTCAAAAATCTATTTATTTCAATAATGCAACTTGATTAGTGTTTTCTTTCATAAATCTAGCATAGACTGTGCACAACTATCTTGAAAATAACAAAACTTCCCCGGGTTTGACAATTTATATTGAACACCTTAATTATCTATTTATTTAGACAATTAAAGTGCCCAACATTTTGGCGTCGTTGTTGGGGAAGATAATTAGAGATTCTTGTAAGCACACTAGTTTTATTTTCTTAGGAATGATTAGTATGCATGAATCGAAGAAGAAGAGGACATATCCTAAAAAATACTAACCCTACAGGTACGAGAGGATGTGGATGAAGGAACCCTGCATTGGGAAGGCCAACCTTTGTTGATGAGATTATAGCCAGAGCAGATTCTTCTTCAGGATCTATCTTTCACCCTTCAAATCCTCCAAGAAGATATATTCCTCAGTCATCATAATTACCCCATTTTGAGACATCATTTTTATCAAGGGTTGAAGCTGAAGATTTGTCACCAACAAATCAACAAGAAACATTGGAGAGTATTGAAGATCAAGGAAGTGTAGTGCAGAATAGGGAAAATCTAGAAGAAGTGGTTTATCAGATTAACGAACAGATAGTCATAAAAGAAGAGTGGGACACTGTCCATATTGAGTGGAGAGAAAGAGAACATATGGAAAATCAAGTGGAATATGAAGAAGAGTTCCACCATGAGATTCCACCAAACAACGAAGATCAGGCAAATGATGAAAATACAATATCTACCCTGGTATTTCCTATTTATGACATTCCCACACGAGGGATGGATCTTATGAAAAACATACCTCTCTCAGCTTTGCCAATTTTTCATGGATTATATACAGAGGATCTAGATGCGTTTTTGTTTGAATTTGATATTCTGTGCAGAATCTATGACTACACTACCACTGCGCAAAAGCTTAAATTGTTTCCAGCTACATTGAAGGGTAATGAATTAAGATGGTTCATGAGCCTTGGAGGAGATAATATTTCAACATGGGGACAAATGAGGCATCTTTTTCTGAACAAGTACGAAGACTATTGACGAAAAAGGGAACAAAGAGAAGAATTGTTCAAAATGTCTCATAAGGAGGACAAGACCCTTGAAGATTTTGTGGAGCGACTCCAGTATAATGTACAAAGGTCTAGACATCCGGATGTAAGGACATTCTGAAAACTATTTTGCTAAAAGGAGTTAGAGATGATTGTTTAGATATGCTGAATATGTTGGGCAAGGGAGATATATCTAAGGAGTCCTATGATGACATTGTAAATCTTTGTAAAAGATGCTCTCGAGGATTTACAAGGAATAAGTCAGCTACCAGGGATACCACTTTTTCAAGGGTACAAAAATCAGCCAATGGAGGGGTAACCAGAGAAGAAATAGGTAATATGTTAGAAGATTTCAAAACAGAGATGATTAATTATTTTTCTTCACAAATTGATACTCTGCAGATTAAACTAAAACAAGAAAAAGAAGAAAAGGCATTGTCCATTTTATGTCCGAAGTGCAGAGACAAACATCCAAAAACGGAGTGCCCACTGAACAGTGTTCAGGTATGTCTTATCTGTGAATTGGATCATCCCACCGACAAATGTCCCTCCTTACCAGGTGTAAAAGAATCAATGAAGGTGACAAATGAGGAAGCATAGGTTTCCTATCTAATTAAACAGAGGAGACAATGGTATCCACGAGGTCAAGGTACAAACTCTCAATTCTCTCCTACAACACTTAATTATTGGAATAATATGAACAATCAGCTTCAATATGGCAAGATGAATGCCCCCCTCTGAATCTGATTCCACCTCCTTATCAGGATCCCAATGCATGGTTACCTATGCCCCAAAAAAAAAATCACCTTGGACAATGGAACCCATATTGGAGAAGCCCTCAACAACAACTTATTTATCAAAACCATCACCAAACAAACCCCTATCAACAATAGTTCCAACCTCAGTACTAGCAGCAACAACTGTAGTTACCTCCCAATGCCCCATAGAAAAATCCTCCCTTGCGACCTCAGATGCCTGTAAAACCTAACCCAAATCCAAATAATAAGGTTGTTCAGAATATTGATATTCATAATGTGCTAGTTCTATCTATTACTCCTATGCCTTGTGATGAGATAAAATTGAGATCAGGGAGAATAGTCGAGCCAATAATTGAAGATGCCCCATCTTCAGAATTAGACAAGGAATCAGGGGAAAAACCATCTACTGATACAGAATAAATTGACCAAATGATCATAGAATTAGCAGATCCTCCATTCCTTGAAAGATTGGAAATTACCAAAATTATGGAATTACCATCCTTCAATCTCTTAGGAGAATTGCAGAATTTGCATGTTAACATTCCATTATTGCAAGCGATTAGGGATGTCCCTATTTATGTGAAAACTGTGAGAGACCTCTACATCAAAAGGCCTGGAAAGAAACCTAGGGGCCCCCTCACAGTACACGTAGTGGGAGAATTGTCTGAACTAATGTTAGGCAAAACCCCACCTAATAAATAACGTGATCCAGGAAACCCTACAGTTACTGTCAAGATTGGGCAGACATTTATTTCCCATGTGTTAGTTGATTTAGGGGCATCAATTAACATTATGACAATAGAGACTACACAATTGTTGCAACTCAGAACACAAGTCCGACGTACTCCTATTGTCTTAGAATTAACTGATCATTCTACCATCCGACCAAAAGGAGTAATTGATGATCTAGTTATTTCAGTTGACTCATGGGAGTATCCTGCTGATTTTGTCATATTACAACCCAAAACCTGTCTGGGAGGCCACCCTCTAATTATATGAATACCTTGGTTAGATACATATGTTTATTTCATTGGCTGTAGATCTGGTTCAATGACCATCTCTGATGGTTATGACACCAATAAACCTACCCTTTATCCTCATGCTACACCCAGTGTGTAACCCGAAAATTATTTATGGATGGAAATTGAGGATGAAAGCACTCTACCCGTGTTAACCAAAGGAAAATTCCTGAGTTTCAAAGACGAGACAGAGGATGAGTTAATCAATTTATCTATCTGTGACCCCTCTGATGTTACATAGAACACACACCACCTATTAAGTAGAATCTTCGACCCTATCCCCCAGGAAGGAATGAGCCCATAATTGTTTTCTGAAACTGCTGTAAATCAAATTAATTCAGCTAAAACAACAAATGTTGTAACAACAAACGCTGAAACAACCATTACTGAAATAACTGAATTATTTCCTAAAGTCATTTCTAAGAGCATCGCTATAGAAATCGAACCTGGAAAGACCCTGAACATCAATCTCGATCTATCTTTTGCTGAAACTCGCCATTTGATGAAGTTATTAATTGACCATAAGGAATAATTTGCCTGGGATTATAAATATATGAAAAGGATTTCCTTTGACCTATGAACCCATCATATATACATCAAGGAAGAATGCCGACCCATTTTCCAACCCCAAAGGAGGATGAACCCTAATCTTAAAAAGATCGTTAAGGAAGAACTACAAACACTTCTAAATGTTGGCTTCATATACCCTATATCAGACAGTGATTGGTCTTCACCATTGGTTGTCATACCTAAAAAGAATGGTAAGTGGAGAGTGTGTGTGGAATATAGAGCCCTGAATAATGCCACACAAAAGGATCATTTCCATCTACCATTTATCGATCAGGTTATAGACAACCTATCTAGGAAAAAGTTTTTCTCTTTCCTAGATGGCTTTAGTGGCTATAACCAGATAAAAATTGCTCCACAGGACCAGGATAAGACCACCTTTACCAGCCCTTGGGGTACATTTTCCTACAAGGTTCTCCCATTTGGCTTGTGTAATGCACCAACCACTTTCTAGAAAGTCGTGATTGGTATTTTCTCTGATATGGTGAATGACTGTATGGAAATATTCATGGATGATTTTACATCTTATGGTACTGATTTTGATGAAGCTTTGACTGATCTAGAAAAAGGGCTCAAAATATGTATACAGTCTCATATTTCTCTAAGTATAGAAAAATGTCATATGATGATGAGTGAAGGTGTGGTGCTTGGACACTTCATTTCCTATGCAGGAATTCAGGTAGACCCAACCAAAATCCAGGTAATTTTGGACATTCCATCCCCATCAACTTAGAAAGAGGTAAGAAGTTTTTTAGGTCATGCTAGATATTATAGGAGATTCATTAAAAAAAATTCCAAACTTGCATCTCCCTTATTTTTTCTATTAACAAAAGATGTTGACTTTTGTTGGACTGACAATTGTGAACTGTATTTTGCATATATGAAACATAAATTGTCCACATATCCCATTTTGAGAGGGCCCAATTGGGCTCCGCCTTTTCACATTTCTTAAGATGCCTCAGACACTACAATTGGTGCAGTATGTGGGCAACGAGAGGATAAGGATCCCTATGCTATCTACTATATCAACAAAAACATGGCTCCTGCAGAGTTAAATTATATAGTTACTGAAAGAGAATTCTTGGCAGTAGTTTATGCGAGCAATAAATTCAGGCATTATATCATAAGTTATCCTACTTTTATTCATACTAATCATACATCAATTAAATATCTGATGAATAAACCTATTACTAATGCCAGAGTAACAAGATGGTTGTTATTACTTCAATAATTTGACATCACTATAGTAGATAGACCAGGGAAAGAAAATGTGGTTGCTGATTTTCTCTCAAGACAACATATACATGATGATTCACCAGTAGATGATTCCTTTCCAGATGAACATTTGTTTTCAGAATCTGCTCACTCACCTTGGTATGCAGACATTGCTAATTATTTGGTTGCAGGGAAGGTACCTTCACATCTATCTCCAAGAGAAAGAAGGAAGATCATTCAGAAGAGTGCTCGGTATAGTTGGATAAAGGGATACCTTTTCTACAAAGGCCTTTATCAAGAAATCAAGAGATGTGTGAGGGATGATGAATTTTATGATCTACTTAAAGCTTGCCATGATGGCCCTTGTGGAGGTCATTTTGCTGATAAAAGGATTGGGCATAAAATTTTGAGGATGGGCTATTTCTGGCCCACAATATTTCAAGATGCGAAGAAATATGTCCAAGCTTGTGACAGTTGCCAATGCATGGGTCAACCACATCATAGGGATGAGATGCCTCTTCAGCCTCAAGTAGTTTTAGAGCCTTTTGAGAGACATTCCATGGATTTTATAGGGCCCATTAACCCACCTTCAAATCATAAAGTCTATATATTGGTCTATATAGATTACATGACCAAGTGGGTAGAGGCAAAATCACTCATCCGGGCCTCAGAAGAAGTTGCCTTAGAATTCTTGTTTGAAGATATATTTGTTAGGTTTGGATTTCCCAGAGAATTAGTAACAGATGGGGGACCACCTTTCACATGACATAAGTTTGAAGCCATCCTAAATAAATATCATCTTCTGCATAGAACAACTTCTCCATACCATCCTCAAGGTAATGGCTAGGTAGAAAGTACTAACAAATTCATAGAATATATTCTTATTAAGATAGTGAGGGCACATCGTAGGGATTGCTCTGACAAATTTCATGAAGCTCTATGGGCTTATCGAACTACTTGGAGGAACACAAATGGTTTTTCTCCTTACGAGATGGTATATGGAAAGAGCCCTATTTTTCCCATTGAATTCAAAATCCAAACCCTCAGAACTGCATCAGCAGTCAATCTTGACTTGACTATGGCATAGAAGGCCAGACTGCAACAACTCAATGAGATAGATAAGAATAATTTAGAATCTATTCATCAAACCACAGTGATTCAACAACAGAGAATAAAATGACATGATCGAGCCATCAAGAAGAAATTGTTCAAAAAGGGAGATTGGGCTCTGTTGTATGAGTCATACTTTAAAGAAGTCCAGGGCAAGATGCACACAGGATGGTTAGGGCCTTATGAGGTGGACATTATTTTTCCCAATGGGACAGTCAGGTTGATCACTATTGATGGATCCAATATACAGTTGCATGAAAATGGTCATCGCTTGCGCTTGTATCAGCATCCACTTTCCAAGACAGAATTTACATCCAGATGTGCAGCCGATACATGTTATCAATTTTTGAAGGAAAAGGAGCTTGCTCCTTCCCCTTCTATTCCTTAGAATTTTTCGCTTTTTCAATAAAACATTGTATATAGATAAACTCTGCGAAACTCAATTTTTTTTTTCTATTCTCTTTTTCAAAAATTTTATGCTTCGTTAATAAATTTATCCTAGGAAGGTATCAGGTAGTTGCTTGTGTGTAGATAAATTGAAGAACAACAAGATAAATTGCAGGGGAAGAACCAAAGGATTAGTTCCTGGAAGTTGAAAAGCTTCCTAAAAACTAAGTGATTCTGTGGTCGGAGAGGTTACATGATGTTACACCATGTGTCGTTACACTATTTTCCAACCACATGACCATGTGTCATTACACTATTTTCCGACCATATCACCATGTCTCGTTACACCATTTTTCGACCACATGACCATATGCCGACCACATTCCTGACTCTTTTGCCTTGCATGTTGTTGCACTCTTTTACGAAAAATTGGCCAATTTACATACTGCTACACCTAATTCCACCTTCCCGGTGAAAATATCTGCTGATACACCTACTACTATTATCCCCTTTGGCTATTTTCTACACTACTTCACCCACCTTCTTTAGCATTTCTTCCATTTCTACATATGACAACATTGTTGTTTTTTCCAAAATTTCGCCATTTTTCAAAAATACTTTATGCTCTCTCTATCCCAACAAGAGCGTCTTCATCATTACTTAAACTCCACATCCACAGATTTCCAACTGTTCAACCACAGAAAGGACTCCACTTATGCTCCACTTGTCATATTGTCATTTCTCACGTTCCAGAGCCATCTTTCATTATTATAGCTATTCCACGCAGATCAAATGGCGGTTGGATAGTGTAGTTACTCCGACAGATTATTTTAGGTGGTACGTTATGAGGTACACTACTAATCTTATGTGTCTAAGTGATGTAGACATGAAAGAATTATTTGATTCCTACCTTCCGATTGTCCTAAATTCATTAAACCGCGAGCCAATTATATTAGTTGTGGGGGGGGGGGGATGAAAACTCCACGTTAACCTAACAGAAAAATTCTTATTTATATTTCACCTCCGCCACCTTTCAACCATGCTTATTTTCATTGTGACACTGTGCTCTTCATGCAAATGAATGTTTGACCTTACTTTGTCTCTAGTTAAGGTGTTGGTTTCTCCTCCTAATTCATTGTGGAATACAAACACAACGTCATGGGAGGAACGCCCGTGAGATATGAATAAGAAAATATGGATGCATTGCTGCTGCACCCGAATGTTTATCAAATATTTATGTAGGCTGGATGGATTTCTTGTTTTAATAAGCTACAAGGGTTTAATGAAGAAAAATTCTTAGAGTTCATTCAGAATCTCGCAGACAACTATTCCATGGTGCATGGAGTGCGGATTCCAGTAACAAAAGAGAGCATAGCCGCTGTGACAGGGTTGTCAACCACAAGAGAAAAATGGTTTAATAGGAAAGCACATCTTCCTGACACACAAAGGGGTTTTCTCATGGGAAATGAGTGAGTACAAATGAAAGGTCGGGGTGAAGATGTCAGTTCCTTACCAGAGACATGGGGAAAGGTATCAAAATTTGTCAAAAGGTACATTACATGCGAAGGGAGATACCAAGTTGTTTATTTTTCTGATTTTGTTTTATTGTCACATTTGCGACATCAGAAGTTAATAAACATTCCCTATTACCTTCTTCATTGCTTGCATAATATGGCTCACTTTGTCAAGAAATCCAAGCACCCCATAAATTGTCTTTCCAATCACAGACTCATAGGATTATTGATTCATAGAGGAATGGGAATCCCTAATGACCCATTACCTGAAGTGTCTGTGCCAACTCCCGTGCCTACTATAATAGCCAACCCTGAACAACCAATTCCTATGCCTGCTGTTATAGCCAAACAAGAACAGTCAAACCATGTGCTCTCGACTGCAACAATAGTTAACACCCCGACTGTAGCTTCCCATAATTCAACTCTGAATACCAAATGAAAAATCAGAAGCAACTCCCACACTACTCAGAAATGCCTTGACAGTATTGAACCAAAACAGTTGAACCCTATGCCTTCAGTTGTGATTGAGCCAAAAATTGACAACACAATCCATGGACCAAGTAATGAGTCGCATACCTCTATTGCAACAACATTTATTCAAGAACTCCCTCTGATCCCTAAATCTAAGAAAAGGAGAACCCTTCCTTCTGTCTTTACACTACGCAAGACAAGAACTAGGTTAGAGTGACCCACTGAAACAACAGATCCAGCCTCCACTATAACTGCAAGTACCTTGACTTCTTCTCCTATGGCACCAACAACAACTCAAAACCATCCTGTTGCTGTAACAACAGTTCCAACACATACTGTATCTACCAATGACTCAATTCAGAACACCATACGTCAATCTAGACAAAAATCTCAGAGGGGAATTGACAGAAACAACCCTCCTCATGCTGCAATAGCAGTTTATACCCCTACTGTCACTGCTACTGACTCATCTCAAAAAATAAAACGACAACCTACAATAAAATCTAAGAGAGGCATCAACAGGTTTGTACCAAATGCTACCACAAAGTGTCCTGATTTTTCTCATACTCAGACCTTACCATAATTTATGGAGGTACGTATTCCAGGTTTCACCTTGTGCAAGGAATTTTAAGAAACCATTTTATCATTATAAGAGGAATGTACACGAGTAACAACAGAATCATCAGCTCTGCTTGATGATTTTGTTCATCACTCGATGAGTGATGAGGTACATATTATATCAGACCCCAACATACTAGAAGTTTCTCCTTGTATGATTGTTGAAGAATGTCGTCCTTGTGAGATTGCTGAAGAACACCCTCCTTCTCCTAAAGCAATGAAAAATAAAGATTTTGTTTTTGTCTCTACCTTACCTAGGAGGGGAACTTGGTCAGCGAGGTCTATTAAAGCATCAGTTGGTTGGAAAGATATGGAACATGCAATACCCATTCTTCATCCATTATCCTCCATTGTTAAAGAGACGACCACACAAGAACCAATCCCCTCAAATAACATGGTTGTTACACAAGAACCAACTGCCCAGGATGAAACTGTTCCACAAGATACAGCCATGCCAAACTTAGTTGTTACACAAGAACCAACTACCCAGAGAAAGATTATTCCACAAGAACTAGTCATGCCAGAATCAACTATTCCAAAGGAACAAGTCATGGCTGTATCTTCCACAATAGAACCAGTTACACAAAATATTGAGGATGTGCCACTTGCTCATATTTTTTCTCAAATTGAGAAGACGATCAAGGATATAGGAAATTCATAGATTACTAAACTATTGAAGGAAAATGATAGCCTCAAAGCAAAGCTGGCTTCCTTAAAGGAAGAATTGCAGGTTTCTCATCAAAAGAATCCAGAGGGGATAGCCTTAGACATATTATCACTCACAAAAGTTGTTATGGACCAAAATCGAGAGCTCATGTTCTTTGAATGTGGTAATATCTATTTTTAGGCAGGGTATAAAGTAGTAAAAGTACCAGTCACTGTTCAACCCGAAGAACCAACCAATCTCTTAGTCAAGACAAAATATGACCTTACTGTTCCACAAGAACCAATAAGGCAGAAGAACTCTCAACGTAATAGAGTAGTTGTTGGTTCACCAACAAATCAACAAAAGAACCTCTGTTACACACTTAAAATAATTATGTTCTATAAGACAAGGCAAGCAAGACAAATTTTTGAGATACTAGATATTGGGGGGTACACACAGTTTTCCATACCGGCACTTAGCGATTTGTCTTAACTGTTTACATGGGAGGAGTCATCTCCCTAACTCAGATTCAGTGTAAGGTTTGAAAGTGTTTTTCATGAGGACATGCAATTTCTTCATTTGAGGGGCATGTTAGGACCCATAAATGTCCCTTTTTCACTATATCTTTTACCCTTTCAACCTTATCATTTCTATGCTAAATGCCTACTTTAATGCTGCCAAGACCCTTTTTCCCAAGGTATGA
>JZKD02S0428434.1:987360-1020486 GCA_000966675.3 Picea glauca
TATGGGTGGAGGCGACGTGCATTTACTGCACATCACCTTTACCCTTTTCATTGGCCGCCACCCTAGTCAAACTGTTGTTTTGATCTCATTGTTGTGTTCACGCTCTGGATTTCTAGCAGGGTAAGACTGCTCGGACACCTCTCATCTTAAGGATTTCGATTAGAAGATATATCTCTTTTGTCCATTCTTGACTTCACTCTGGTTATGAAATGGTTTTGGCTCAATTGTGTGGGTTTGTGTTTGTCCTAAGTGCTGCAACTGTGTGGAATTTTGGATTCGAATGAAAATATATGGTTCGACTCATATCAGTTTAAGTTTGTTGGTTTTTTAGTGTTCTTGGGTGATAGTTCTTTATTACCATTGTGTGTCAGTTGAAGGGTTTTGTTTAAAATCATGGTTGGATGATTTTCTTCTCGGTTATTGGGTTTGATTAAGAGACATCTTTCCTTATTCAGCGTTGTCAAGGGACTGTCTCCCATCCACAAGCATCACAACCCCTTGCGCATACACCTTTGACCTCAAAGTCTCACTGAATTTAGCTTTGTTCCTCCTATGAAGGCTACTGTGAAAACCCTAAACCTTCTCGGCCGAGGTTTCATAGGGAAACTGTCGAGCTTGTCAAGTGATTTCCAGTCACCGTGGTTTATTACCTTGGATACGGGCTCACCCATGGGTCGTATATCCATCATGTTGGTTTAGTTTCTTGTCACTACCTCTGTGATAATGAAACGATCCCTGCATTTCTAATTGCACTGCTAAGGGTCACGGTCGCCAGCTTGTTGTCAAAGAATCAATTTTTTGTTATGAAAGGGCCTCTATCATTTTTTGTTTTGGTTCGGAGGTACATACCATTATCACACTTGTTTGGTTTATTACTTCCCTCACCACAATGCCAAATTGTTGGTTATTATACAACCATTAGAGTGTTTCTTATGATGTTCGGATAATGGTTGGCATTAGTCATAGGGGTTTGGTGTTGTCACGCATGTCGCATCCTGTAGGTGATGTCTTGAGAATTAGAAGACTAGATTGGATATGTTTACTGCATCTTTTTACACTTGAATGTGTGTGGCCTGGTCACTCACAGATGACTAAATAAATGGACCAGAATGAAGTTTTGAGTTATGCCATGGTTATATATATTGATGTGTGGTTATGGGAATTATGACACTGTGGAATTCTCTCAGTCGTGCACCACATATAATATGGATGGCTTGTTCTGTATGCCCAGTGATACCCCCGAATTCTAAGTGTGTTTTTCTTTTGCGATGGATCACTGTTTATGACAGTTGTGTGAGACTTTTGGCCCATTTTTGAATAACACTAAGATATTTGTTTTTTTTTATAGTGGAATAGCTACATGGTTTTAGAAATTCATTTCTGCATATCCTGTGTCTAAATGATGACTGTTGGTTGTATAGACAATTTTCTTTCAGGCATGGCATGTGAGGTGTTGATTATTTTGATATTTCTATTGCATAGATATGTATGGGAATGTATCATTATAGATATTGATTGGCTCTGTAGAGACTCCATTATTATTTTTGGAAAACACCACTTTCAAATACAAACGTAGATTAGGGAATGTATGGAATGGTGGATACAGATTGAGTGTTGTTGTTGACTGTTATAACATGCATAATGTAAGAATAAAGGGAACATAACCTCCTACAAATTGTGTGAAGTACTTCTGTTTTGTGATAACACTGTGTTGGATATTAATGGAAAGTGAAATTAAACAAATGAACAAGAATTATTACTTAGTCATCTAATTGTCGGTTGATGCATTTTTTCCTTACTGCAAATATGTTATGGATTGCTTGATTAATATCATGAAAAGTAAACATTTTATTTTCCCCCCATTATCTCATTTTTCGCTAATTATAAACCGCTCGCATATCCCATATTCATTTTTTTCACCCCCTGTTTTGATATTGATCACAACTAAGGAAGATTCTATGTTAGATTGGATAAAAGTGGCAGAATTCTGTGTGGATTGTAGTAAGGTTTATTGGTTTGTTTACAGTTGATTATTGTTAACATTGAGCAGTGAGCATATCTCTTCTCTTTCATTATATCATATTTTCGCTAATTAAAAACTCCTCATGTATCCCTGAACATTTTTCCCACACCCCTGCTCATTGATTAACGTTAAAACAATTTGTATGGATTGGATTGCACGAGCCTGATACATTCTAAGCCAAATCTATTTCATATTTTAAGAGTTGTCCTGCATGTCTATTCAAAGAGACTATTTTCTAATCTATTACACACGCAGGATTCTTCAGTTGGATTGGGTAGGAAATAGCTCTACCTAGGCCTGAAAGTTCTCCTTTCCAAGTCCCGCAATGATAGGTTGACTTCATGGATTTTAGACATCATGTTTTATTTTGAATATATGGAATATTATTTTTGAAATAATTTCAATTTTCATGAGTTGAAATTGCCAAAAGTATATATGTTGATGGGAGGCACAAGGAAGTGTGTTTGATTAGCTAATGGATTATGTTATGATGGTAGGATAGTTATGAACTAAANAAGTCTTCTCTGTTAATTTATATAGAAGGAAAGGTGAGAATGCCTTTGAGAATCTCATGAACAAATCATGAGTTAAATAATTTTAAATAAAAATATGCATATGAAATTTTAAAGTGTGTTGGTGGTGGAAACACACAACATGCTAATTCATGTGATTAAGTGCATGAAAGAACATCTTGAATTTTTTTTTGTTAATATAATAGTGCTTAGTTGAATGCAAATATGAAATGCATGGTAAGAATGCAAGCTTATATTCCTTATGGAATATTGGGAAATAATTTGAAATGACAAAGCTAGCTCTGACTCGAGGTTGAGGTCATATCAGATAAGTGATGGATATGCAACAAGGAAGTTTCATGATGAGACAATTCCATGTGGAGGAACTGTGTGATAACTTTGTTAGGAGAACATATTCATAATGTTAATGACTGTAGGAAAATTAGAAAATAGACTACAAAGTCTATTTGTACAAAAATTCTAGATTACATTTTGAAATATTGTGCATTAGTGAAAACAAATACGCAAATGAATGTCGACCATTCTAATTCCTAATGGTAATGTGTAGAATGCATAGGTTCATAATTCATTGTGAACTAAAAGCTTGTTGTTGTAACATGATGATTTATCTAGAAAGGTCAATATAAAATTGACTGAGACTGCTCAAGGAAGAGAGAAGGAAGATCATAGGAGGGATAGATTTCATAAGAAAAGAAGAAGAAAAGGTTTTATACTTTTCTCACTCTAAAACTTCGAATAATGAGATAGAGTTGTATGCTTTAAAAGAACAACTTATGAAAGGAAAGTAAGCTAATAAGTATGTTTACATGAATAGGTTTGATTGAGCCATGTTAAGTAAATGCAGTGAGGCCTTAGAAATAACTCATTTGGGATGAAAGTTCTAGGTTGTGTAGAAGGAGTTGGAAAAGGGGAAGAATCCCTTAACTCCTTTCTTTTTGTCTGATGTGTTTCTCTGGGATAAGAGAAAATTGAAAGACTAATATGTGAAAATGTTTAAGACATGAGAATGTTGTTGGCTGTAAGACATTAAAACAACTGAAAGTTTGATTGTGACTTCACTCACAAAAACATTGAGGATAATGTGACAAGTGCATATAGATATGCTAGGACATATATGAGAATGTTTTCTAATTTAAATGATATGGTACATGTATTTTTATTTAACATGATGGATAATGTAATTATGAATGTGATGTTGTATGTCATGTGTAGAAAAATGTTGGATTTGTTGGGGAAGACGGTTGCCAATGATGGAAAACCTTAGGTAGATGACACTTTCAAGAAGGATGTTGTTGAAATATTGATGAAGGGACTTTGAGAGTTTCCATGAAGAACCACTGATGAGGTAATATCAAAGAAGATGATGGCATCCAAAACAAGTATAAAAGTGTTCATGCCTATGTGGCATACGGCATGAAGAGGTTGGGTAAGAATACATTCTAAAATATTTATTATTTTAATGGTATGCATGCGTTTTAGAGTGGTTGTTGTATACCGATCATACCCAAGTAGGGTATAATTTAGGAGAGAGAGACATGCAGGATATAGGGAGTAACATATGAAATTCAAGGATGATTGAGATCCTTGCAAGAAATTCATGAACTAATGTGTCATGAATGCATTAACCAATCGAGAATGATTGGGAACAATAGTGCTCATGAGAAACATGTTGACTTAATGCATTGAGGAAGTGCATGTTTACATGAGAGGTAAGGCAATGGAATACCCATTATGGAAGAAGGACCTTCCAATACTCTACCATAGTTTTATAATAGTAAAGGGAGGAATTTTGTGGCCATAGATGTTGGCACCTTGGTTACTAGTGAAGAAATAATTGCTTGAATACAATTATATGAAGTTTTAATTTCATATCATGATAAGATGAATTGAGGCCATGATCAGTTTGTGGTAGGGAGAACACTCCTGTTGTAATAATAATTTCTGATAAAGAATCCATGTGGTAATAGGTTGGATGAGTTCCAATACTCCAGGGAAAAGTCCCTAATATGGAATGTGGTAATTTGAGATCAATACGAGGGTGCATTGTGTGTGAATGTGACCATGAACATTAACACATTGATTAAACTCATTTAATGTTGGATTTAATTTGGAAAATCTTGGATGCTGAAATGATGCATGGGTAAAGAAGAATATTTCCTTTTGATTTATATATTTGAATAGATAAAAGTGATTTAAATGTTAATATGCACAATTCTGAAATTTTTGTGAGCCACTGCAAGTGTGAAATGAAAGTATAATGTGCAAGCAAATTAAGAATG
Organism: Picea glauca; assembly: GCA_000966675.3. Classification (NCBI taxonomy): domain Eukaryota; kingdom Viridiplantae; phylum Streptophyta; class Pinopsida; order Pinales; family Pinaceae; genus Picea; species Picea glauca. The sequence continues at coordinate 992,196 of JZKD02S0428434.1, forward strand.
GTTTGATTGTGTGAGTATTGAAATTGCAAGAAAGAATGGTCTTGGATATGGTAGTGTTGTAAGCCCATAAGGAAAACCAATCCCTGCTGATTATAAAAGAGCCAAACTTCCATGAGAAAGAAATATCAAGATTGTGGAATCAAATTCTTGTATGGAATAGATCGAAAATGGAATTGTGAATTAGAAAAATATGTGGGTAATAGATTTGAAAAGAAGTTTGATTGAAATATAATGAATACATTTTAGTAATTTATGTATGCATGTGATACAAGTGAGATGAAAAGGATCTATCCAAGGAGGAAAGATGATAGTTTTCGAAGTTGGAAAGCATGGAAAATGGCTATTGTAGTGACATGAGAATTTTGTGATAAGTCATGATCGCCATAATAATGTTGTGTTATGGTAATACAAGATGAACAAGATGAAGAGATTCTTATGACAGAGAAATCTAGAGGGACTCCTCGACAGAGAAAGATTGGGGGATGCTTCAACTATAAGACTCAAAGAATTATCTAAAACTCTTCTTGTGCAAGAAATCCTAGGTAGGTAAGATGGATCACCTAAGGGATTGTATAACAGAGAAAGGGATTCCCGATATGAAGATCCCAAAAGGCGAGTAACCACAAGGAAGACAAGATTTTGATAGCTCATGTGAGGGAACTCGGTTGATTCTTTAAATTTTTTACATTTGTTGAATGGGATCATGCACGCAATTGGTATGTCAAGGAAGGAAGTGAGTCGATTTAATGATACATCCATATGGATGCAAAACCATAAACTACTTAGATAAGTATTATGTTGATTGTAAACTTCCTCTTTAACTATGGACAACAATAAAATGTTTTTACATAAAAATTGAGATTAATATGATTGTTGTTTGAAACTGTTGTAGGCATGTATTGAATGCCAAGGGCCTGGGAAAAGAACAAACAAGAAAAGGAATACCATTATTGAGACAAATAAAAGAAGAAGGAATGGTAGGTATTTCTAAAAATAACACTAAGGACAATGTTCTTTTAAGGGGAGGGTATTGCAACACCCTTTCCCCCCCAACTTGTAATTAATAATAATTAGTGATTTCCATGCAATGGTATGCAAGTATTGTAACTATGTTATTGTTTAATCGTAACTACCAACAATTGACTATGGGGGTGAAGTAGCCTTAAAATTATTATCCATGATATCACTAGAGGAATGAGAGGGGGTTGTATTAAGCTAAAGGGCCCCAATTCTCCTTGATAAAATATTTAATTTGGAAGTATTCATATTATTTCCCTTAGCAGAGATTTCAAAGAAAATAGTTTAATTAAGGGGGTTGGTAGTTGAACCAACCAACCACCCCAATGAATGGAATTATTGAGGGATACCATAAAGGATGGGAAGTTTTTAGCTAGAGGACAATAGGAAAGAAGAAACAAAAGGAACAATTGAGAACCTTCTGAAGTCATGCATGCAAGAAAATCACATGAGGATAGAAAAAAAGAGGGGAAGGAGGTCAGGGATTTGGCAGAGAGAGAGAGAGAGAACAAAAGGGAGTTTGAACTAGATTAAATTATGGATTGTGTAAAAGCACAGTAACAAAAGGAGATTGAGCTCTTAATATTGGGTCGAAGAACCCATAATACCTGACCTAAGCTAAGATGGACACAAGTTTGATGTTGGGATGGAATCTCATAAACCTTGAAGACGCCTGAGCTAGGTGGGTGTAAGGAAAATCTCTACCAAGAGTAGAGTGAAGGAGAGTGAACTTCAAATCTTACAAATAACTTGAGAGAGATTCCATAGTGGTATCATGGCCTGGCATGGGGGTGGCCATAGTGTTAAGAGTGAATGCTTCTGAGCCTAAGGTTGGATGGAACAAAGAACACCCACAGTCAGTTGGTTGGTTGCAACCCGAAAATCAGATAAGTATATCTTCACTCCATGTAATTAAATGGAGATAAAGGATTTATGTTTGTGATTGTATGTAACTATGTATACCTAGTCAGTGGTGTTGATATTGTTCTATTGGAAGTCAATGTACTCGTATAATAATATGTTTAAATTGAATTGCATTTATATTGCGTGTGTGAGTAGGAGGATCCTGCATTTTATTTTAATTGATTAAAGAAATAGTACAATCGATTTCCCCTTGTGAATATAACCCTAGATACATCGACATGTTTGTGCCTCTTGGGTGCATAGAAAAGTATTTTTGTGGCATGATTCCCGTGAAAAGAAAAGAGGCTAGAAAGTTAAGAAATGAACAAAAATTTCTAAAAGGAATGAGATATTTTAATAATAACATGTTGAAGGCCCAAGAAGGCGGATAAACCATGTGTCATTAACCTCTCCTTTTTAGGAATGGTTATGTGGAAATGAAATCCTCATTTGGGTGAATAAGTAGCAATGCTTATTGCTTACTAGAAGAATGAAGGAAGAAATGCGTTATAACCTGTGAAGGTTTATGTGCACTTTGTAGAGCTTTAAAGCCCTATGAAAGTGTCCTTATTTGAATGGAGAACCTACTGGATGTAAATATTCACCCAAGTGGTGAATATATAATACCTTAGTCAGTTTAGAGGAGAACAACATATATCATGAAGGCCTCATAAACCTTATAAAATACTGAGAATAAATCCATGAATTGTCAAGTCTTGAATCGGATGAAAAACTTAGGGAAAAACCCATGTTTCTAGCTTGAAGGAATCACAACCGTTGGATGGCATTGAGAATAGATATTGATCCTTCATCGGAGTAGGATATGATGATCATATAATATGTACCCAGAGTCAACCAGATCCGTTGATCTGTTGGAGGATCGAAGGCAGGGAGATCCAGACTGTTGGATGGAGGATCATAGTCAAAGTATCCCTGGAGACCCGGAGTGAAGGTATTTTGATGGGAAAGGCCCTGAGGGGAAATATGGACCATTGATCAGAGTAGAGGTGAGATCGATTCTTAGTCATGCATTTTTGTAGGGTCTCATATAAGTGAGGTTAAAAGGGAAGGTGATGTCTTTCTAACATCATGCTAATGGGGAATTCATATGTACCTGAGGGTAATATGTGGCAACCTGTGATTGGTCAAAGGAGTTGGAAATGGGTCCCTATCGAGCTCAGATCCTTGAATGGATGCTTTAAATTATCGAGCATAGGATCTATGGGTGGAGAGATCTCCACTGTTGATCAATGAGTAGTTATTTTCATCAAATTTTGGTACTTAGAGTAACCTAGGATGTCAAGGTGTAGGAACTATGATGGTAAGGATTTGAGGGGTGATTTTCACCATAGATCAAGTAGAGTCCAAGGAGATACCTTTAGAGACATATCACCTCTTAATTGTTCAGAAGGAGAGAGCATAGGAAAATCAGGGACATTATCTTTCTGCACCAATATGATGGATTATTGAAACTTAGCTTGGGATGAGCGAGCCTCTATTTCCTTGACATAGATGTCCTTCAGAGAAATTTCCATTGCCTGGTAGAACTTTCAGATGGCATCTACCTTCAGAAAAAGGTCCTGCTGGGCAGCTTCCAGCCTCTCATTTATTTCCAATGCTTGAGTTTGGAAGGTCGAGATGTCTATCGAGGCACCTTTAGTTAGATCCTGTCTGGCTTGAAGCTATTCTATCAATTCATCACGCTAAGTGACCAGTCCTTGGTTGGTTTGTGAACTCTGATGGAGCTCCTCAAGGTCATCCTAAAGCTATTGAATTTGTTGTTGATCATTAGCTATGATTTTCTCTAAGTCTTGTCTCATCCTGTTCCTGATAGTCTACTTAGTGGTATATATATATAAATTTGCAAGTGCTCTACCAAAAAGCACTTCTATTGCAATTTTTTGGTAAAATTGTCCACAGACCATTGATTGGCAATGGAAAAATCACCTAACGAACCTGCAACTTCCTTTCCAAATTATGGATCATCTTGGTCATTCCCATCATACACCATCCTCTTAATTTTAATTATCGCTCTATATTTCTGGTGCGATTCCCTTTTCACAATGGATTTCCATTTTTTACTAAAAAAGAAATCCGAAGGAGGCATCTCTTCGGGCAAGATGGGGGTAATATAAACTACAAAAACAATTTTGGAATTAGGATTTCCGAAGATGGATTACAGAGGTGTCAATGATGTAATGGGAGTAGCAATATCCGTGGACTGTTGTTGTTTTGTTGTTTCTAAGGTGCCGAAAGGAGTAGATGGGGACAAAGGAGGCACATCTTATCCCTTCTTTAAGAAATCTTTGAGTTGAGATAGTGCCTGGGGGCTTAGCTAGCCTGACAATGATGCTTCCAATTCTTGTGCTAACACCTCCAAGCTCTTCAGGGTTTCCTCAACTTTATGTTTACCATAGTGACTTGATTCAGAACCTGTAAGCATGACTTCCTGAGAAGGGGGAGTGTCTATTTTCTCTCCTTATAGTACCTTTGGCAGACTATTTCACCTGTGCTTTTGAAATATGATAAAACCATCTTGTTGATCCTGGGGAAGGGTTTGGAATCTATCCTAAACCTCCTCATAAGATCTAAATCCCATGAATATTTCATCATATGGGGAGTTTTAGTGCATATACCGTTTCAAGTTGAACTGGGCTAGGTGGATTTCCATAATATTACGTGGACCGTGTCTCTTGAAATCGATGTCAACAAATTTTACATCCTCTAGGGCTGCAACATCAACTTTGGAGTGACCAAAATCCAATAATGAAAACATGCCAACTTGAATAGGGAAAGTCGGCCAAAATATGTTAATGGTTGCTTTCAGCTCTTTGTTGATGCCTTGTGTCACTGTCTGGTACGCCACTTCTCTGCACACTAGCCTGTCGGGTAGAAATCATGGGAGAGAATGAGGAGGAACTGAGCAACCAAAAAATATGATGTAGGATAAATTCTCCTCGATAAACCAATCTCCGATCTTGCCTAGGTTTCCCATGATCTTTTCTAAAATCCAGGGAGGTGGGTGACCATACAGGGCTATATGAATAGGAACTACAACATTTTGACAAATTTTATAAAAGAAATCCTTGGCTTTCTCTTCCCATAGATTGGATTGATAGAAATGAATGGGTTCAAAATTGGCCGATGTCCGATTCTAATTCATCAAGGGGAAAGGTTTCACGAAACAGATGGCAGTGAGGTTATACAATTTGCGTTCGAGAGTTTTAGATGTGACAGAGTGGGAACCTCTCGAATCCTAAATCCGCGAAAAGATTAACCCCTGGACAATAACTTTTAAAACCTTAATTAATCATGTTTAAAAATGTGTGTTAATTTCAAGTGTTTCATGAATTTGTACTTTGGGGGTTTTAATGTATCTCAAGAGGAACTTCCTGAAACCCAAAACTGTGAAGCAATTAATTATTTAATAACTGATCTAAAGTCTTATTTTATTTCATGTAATTTTAAGTTTTTCGGAAGTTAGAACTTCATAAATTTTAGAATATGATATAGGGGAAACGTTTGAAATCCAAACTGCAGAGTCATTAATTATGTCTTGTCCATGATTAAATTAGTTATTCAAACGTTGAATTTACCTTTTTACTTTTTGGAATATTTGATACTTCGACATTTTGATACTTCGGTGATTCGTGAATTTACTCTTTGTTAAATTCCCGAACGATCATTCCCCGCAGTGACGTGGTACATATGACATCATTCTGGATGATGTGTCGATAAAAGGAAGGTGCCACGTGTTACTTGAAAACGTGTGAATCCTCCAATGAAAATGTCAAAAACGGGTGCCACGTGGCAACTCAGGAAAGACTCAAAAGGTACACGTGTCCTATGACTTGTGACTTTAAAAGGTTTAGGGAAAGTTGCGAGCAAACGCCTTCGGGTTTCGAAGTTTCATATTTTTTATTGTTAAGACTGATTGAAACATTAGAAGCGCGGAGCTCTGAAGCGATCGTTAGAGAGTTATCCCTTTAAAATTCAAGCGTCTCCAGAACTCCAAAGGTTATTAGGATCATTCGATAAAAAGAGAAAAATCATCAACGACGGATATCATGCGTTCCTTATTATTAACTAACCAACAATGAATTCGATTTAAAATTCAAATGTCATTTACCAAGTTTCCTCTTTCTTTGGGTAAAATTGTATTTTCATGAGATGAAAGTATAAAGCTCAAAAGTTCATAATTGTATGTGTTCCAACATAGGATCCATCTGGGGATTGCGTCTCCCTCTAAGACGTGGAATAATAGTAGATAGAGTACCTTTATTGGGTAAATGGAGTCATTATTGCATTTATGGGAAACACTTTTAGGAATTAAGCATACACAGAAAAAAATGAACTTCAACCAAATCTCAGAAAACCTTCAAAACACACCTAATTATTGATCTCAAGTTGGGCTATTTAAAATTTCCCTTTCCTAAAAATGAGTTTAGATATGTTTAAGATAATCAAAACAACGTTAACCGAAATATCAGACTTCAACCGACTCTGTTCGCATCAAGGTTAATTAGATGTAATAATTTATTTAGGGGATCCCTTGTTGGTTCAGAATGTAAATATTACCAGAAAGAGAATTAGATGTGAGAGTATGTTTTGTAGATATATATGACAACCATACATATATCACAGATATTTCTTCACTACTAGTGAGTCTATTCAGCACCCCAATGAAGTTATCTATTTCTCCCGTTGAATTTCCTTTCACCACTTCAATCAACACATTTGCATTTTGCTGAGATGAGGGAAATCATTACATGAATTTCCTTTCATCATCTCTTTGGACAAGATGGGGGCAATCAAATTATGAATTTCCTTTCACCATCTATCTTATATTTTAATATTTTGAAAAGGGGCAAATCAATTTGTATGTATCATATAAGGGATGATATCTTCTTAAAATTTGAAAAGGAAGTTCTGTCACAATTTTTTAAGTATACTCTGAAACCAATTTTCTCCCAATCTTCAATACACCTTTGCCTATAGGGAATATTTTATAGGGATTTTGATTTTTTTAGGGATCGACCTTGAGATGATTTGTCAATTTACAATCTGATAGAAGAGATAAAGTTATTAGTATTATCCTAGGAATACTTTCGTTCAGTTAAAATCACAGAAAAATAAATATTTTCGCCTAATCTTGTTTTGGAGATATGTTTTTATGTTTTCAGAGTCAAGGTGAATTTCTTTCTTTCTATGAAGACTAAGTAAAGTTAGAAAAATCTAGAAGTGAATATAAAGCTCAGGGATTGGAAAAATAACCAGAACGAGGCCTCAGAGGGCTTGACGCAAATAATCCCAATCCCACACAAGTTTGTTCATTGATTTTCAAACTTCCTTTCAAGCCTTTTTTCTTTTTATTTATTATTTTATTTATTTCATTTTTTATTTTATTTCTGAGAAGGCTTCATTATATATCAGTATGGCACTCTAAGCCAAAATTTTATACTTCTATGATCCCTAATCAGTTGAGAACATTATGTGAGTGAAACCCCTTTTGCGTTCGATAAGATTTCATTCAAATTTTAGTTGAACCAGTAAGGGTAGGAGCTCATACCTCAAATTTCCTTTGTATTATTAGTGGGACAGATTATTAATTTATCACTTGTTTTGAGAGAAAGCGAATGTTTTGAAAAATGGGTGTCAGATACTGATGCATCTTTATCTTTTGTTTTAACAGCTAGTATTTTGCACGGGAACGAAATGGGAAATGTCAGAAAGTTTCGTAGAATATAGATGGTATGTGATACAACTTCTTTTATATTATTCTTTGATGATTTCAGGTAAACATGGTTTATTTACAACAAATAATAAAACGAATTGGATAATTTACAAAATAAAGGTAAAATTTCAAATTGAAACAGAAAAAAAACGTCAATCCAAACCGATATATACAATGGGAATCTAAAATATGACTATTTCATAAAATGTTTTAAGTAACACCCGTTGATAGGAGCGCCAAGAATTTATCCATTGAGGCTTTCCAACGAGAAAGAATTCTTCCCCTCAACAATTGCAATTCTGAATGGTCTAAACCAGAGATGGTCAAAATTTCCATGTTTCCCTGCATCTTCTTTTCTAGCATCCCACTTTAAGACTAGATCATCAGGAAGAAACTCCCTGTATTTATCCTTTTTATCGAAAATGGCCTTCATATTATCTTGATACTTTTGAACTTTATCGTCTACTTTGACCCTATTTTGTTGAACTTCAATTATTTGATTTATCCTTCTTGTAACGTCATTTGGATCTTCATTTTCATCCTTCCATAGNAAGTCTTCTCTGTTAATTTATATAGAAGGAAAGGTGAGAATGCCTTTGAGAATCTCATGAACAAATCATGAGTTAAATAATTTTAAATAAAAATATGCATATGAAATTTTAAAGTGTGTTGGTGGTGGAAACACACAACATGCTAATTCATGTGATTAAGTGCATGAAAGAACATCTTGAATTTTTTTTTGTTAATATAATAGTGCTTAGTTGAATGCAAATATGAAATGCATGGTAAGAATGCAAGCTTATATTCCTTATGGAATATTGGGAAATAATTTGAAATGACAAAGCTAGCTCTGACTCGAGGTTGAGGTCATATCAGATAAGTGATGGATATGCAACAAGGAAGTTTCATGATGAGACAATTCCATGTGGAGGAACTGTGTGATAACTTTGTTAGGAGAACATATTCATAATGTTAATGACTGTAGGAAAATTAGAAAATAGACTACAAAGTCTATTTGTACAAAAATTCTAGATTACATTTTGAAATATTGTGCATTAGTGAAAACAAATACGCAAATGAATGTCGACCATTCTAATTCCTAATGGTAATGTGTAGAATGCATAGGTTCATAATTCATTGTGAACTAAAAGCTTGTTGTTGTAACATGATGATTTATCTAGAAAGGTCAATATAAAATTGACTGAGACTGCTCAAGGAAGAGAGAAGGAAGATCATAGGAGGGATAGATTTCATAAGAAAAGAAGAAGAAAAGGTTTTATACTTTTCTCACTCTAAAACTTCGAATAATGAGATAGAGTTGTATGCTTTAAAAGAACAACTTATGAAAGGAAAGTAAGCTAATAAGTATGTTTACATGAATAGGTTTGATTGAGCCATGTTAAGTAAATGCAGTGAGGCCTTAGAAATAACTCATTTGGGATGAAAGTTCTAGGTTGTGTAGAAGGAGTTGGAAAAGGGGAAGAATCCCTTAACTCCTTTCTTTTTGTCTGATGTGTTTCTCTGGGATAAGAGAAAATTGAAAGACTAATATGTGAAAATGTTTAAGACATGAGAATGTTGTTGGCTGTAAGACATTAAAACAACTGAAAGTTTGATTGTGACTTCACTCACAAAAACATTGAGGATAATGTGACAAGTGCATATAGATATGCTAGGACATATATGAGAATGTTTTCTAATTTAAATGATATGGTACATGTATTTTTATTTAACATGATGGATAATGTAATTATGAATGTGATGTTGTATGTCATGTGTAGAAAAATGTTGGATTTGTTGGGGAAGACGGTTGCCAATGATGGAAAACCTTAGGTAGATGACACTTTCAAGAAGGATGTTGTTGAAATATTGATGAAGGGACTTTGAGAGTTTCCATGAAGAACCACTGATGAGGTAATATCAAAGAAGATGATGGCATCCAAAACAAGTATAAAAGTGTTCATGCCTATGTGGCATACGGCATGAAGAGGTTGGGTAAGAATACATTCTAAAATATTTATTATTTTAATGGTATGCATGCGTTTTAGAGTGGTTGTTGTATACCGATCATACCCAAGTAGGGTATAATTTAGGAGAGAGAGACATGCAGGATATAGGGAGTAACATATGAAATTCAAGGATGATTGAGATCCTTGCAAGAAATTCATGAACTAATGTGTCATGAATGCATTAACCAATCGAGAATGATTGGGAACAATAGTGCTCATGAGAAACATGTTGACTTAATGCATTGAGGAAGTGCATGTTTACATGAGAGGTAAGGCAATGGAATACCCATTATGGAAGAAGGACCTTCCAATACTCTACCATAGTTTTATAATAGTAAAGGGAGGAATTTTGTGGCCATAGATGTTGGCACCTTGGTTACTAGTGAAGAAATAATTGCTTGAATACAATTATATGAAGTTTTAATTTCATATCATGATAAGATGAATTGAGGCCATGATCAGTTTGTGGTAGGGAGAACACTCCTGTTGTAATAATAATTTCTGATAAAGAATCCATGTGGTAATAGGTTGGATGAGTTCCAATACTCCAGGGAAAAGTCCCTAATATGGAATGTGGTAATTTGAGATCAATACGAGGGTGCATTGTGTGTGAATGTGACCATGAACATTAACACATTGATTAAACTCATTTAATGTTGGATTTAATTTGGAAAATCTTGGATGCTGAAATGATGCATGGGTAAAGAAGAATATTTCCTTTTGATTTATATATTTGAATAGATAAAAGTGATTTAAATGTTAATATGCACAATTCTGAAATTTTTGTGAGCCACTGCAAGTGTGAAATGAAAGTATAATGTGCAAGCAAATTAAGAATGGTTTGATTGTGTGAGTATTGAAATTGCAAGAAAGAATGGTCTTGGATATGGTAGTGTTGTAAGCCCATAAGGAAAACCAATCCCTGCTGATTATAAAAGAGCCAAACTTCCATGAGAAAGAAATATCAAGATTGTGGAATCAAATTCTTGTATGGAATAGATCGAAAATGGAATTGTGAATTAGAAAAATATGTGGGTAATAGATTTGAAAAGAAGTTTGATTGAAATATAATGAATACATTTTAGTAATTTATGTATGCATGTGATACAAGTGAGATGAAAAGGATCTATCCAAGGAGGAAAGATGATAGTTTTCGAAGTTGGAAAGCATGGAAAATGGCTATTGTAGTGACATGAGAATTTTGTGATAAGTCATGATCGCCATAATAATGTTGTGTTATGGTAATACAAGATGAACAAGATGAAGAGATTCTTATGACAGAGAAATCTAGAGGGACTCCTCGACAGAGAAAGATTGGGGGATGCTTCAACTATAAGACTCAAAGAATTATCTAAAACTCTTCTTGTGCAAGAAATCCTAGGTAGGTAAGATGGATCACCTAAGGGATTGTATAACAGAGAAAGGGATTCCCGATATGAAGATCCCAAAAGGCGAGTAACCACAAGGAAGACAAGATTTTGATAGCTCATGTGAGGGAACTCGGTTGATTCTTTAAATTTTTTACATTTGTTGAATGGGATCATGCACGCAATTGGTATGTCAAGGAAGGAAGTGAGTCGATTTAATGATACATCCATATGGATGCAAAACCATAAACTACTTAGATAAGTATTATGTTGATTGTAAACTTCCTCTTTAACTATGGACAACAATAAAATGTTTTTACATAAAAATTGAGATTAATATGATTGTTGTTTGAAACTGTTGTAGGCATGTATTGAATGCCAAGGGCCTGGGAAAAGAAAAAACAAGAAAATGAATACCATTATTGAGACAAATAAAAGAAGAAGTAATGGTAGGTATTTCTAAAAATAACACTAAGGACAATGTTCTTTTAAGGGGAGGGTATTGCAACACCCTTTTCCCCCCAACTTGTAATTAATAATAATTAGTGATTTCCATGCAATGGTATGCAAGTATTGTAACTATGTTATTGTTTAATAGTAACTGCCAACAACTGACTATGGGGGTGAAGTAGCCTTAAAAGTATTAGCCATGATATCACTAGAGGAATGAGAGGGGGTTGTATTAAGTTAAAGGGCCCCAATTCTCCTTGATACAATATTTAATTTGGAAGTATTCATATTATTTCCCTTAGTAGAGATTTCAAAGAAAATAGTTTAATCAAGGGGGTTGGTAGTTGAACAACCCAACCACCCCAATGAATGGAATTATTGAGGGATACCATAAAGGATGGGAAGTTTTTAGCTAGAGGACAATAGGAAAGAAGAAACAAAAGGAACAGTTGAGAACCTTCTGAAGTCATGCATGCAAGAAAATCACATGAGGATAGACAAAAAGAGGGGAAGGAGGTCAGGGATTTGGCAGAGAGAGAGAGAGAGAACAAAAGGGAGTTTGAACTAGATTAAATTATGGATTGTGTAAAAGCATAGTAACAAAAGGAGATTGTGCTCTTAATATTGGATCGGAGAACCCATAATACTTGAACTAAGCTAAGATGGACACAAGTTTGATGTTGGGATGGCATCTCATAAACCTTGAAGACACCTGAGCTAGGTGGGTGTAAGGAAAATCTCTACCAAGAGTAGAGTGAAGGAGAGTGAACTTCAAATCTTACAAATAACTTGAGAGAGATTCCATAGTGGTATCATGGCCTGGCATGGGGGTGGCCATAGTGTTAAGAGTGAATGCTTCTAAGCCTAAGGTTGGATGGAACAAAGAACACCCATAGTCAGTTGGTTGGTTGCAACCTGAAAATCAGATAAGTATATCTTCACTCTATGTAATTAAATGGAGATAAAGGATTTATGTTTGTGATTGTATGTAACTATGTATACCTAGTCAATGGTGTCGATATTGTTCTATTGGAAGTCCATGTACTCATATAATACTATGTTTAAATTAAATTGCATTTATATTGCGTGTGTGAGTAGGAGGATCCTGCATTTTATTTTAATTGATTAAAGAAATAGTACAATCGATTTCCCCTTGTGAATATAACCCTAGATACATCGACATGTTTGTGCCTCCTGGGTGCATAGAAAAGTATTTTTGTGGCATGATGCCTGTGAAAAGAAAAGAGGCTTGAAAGTTAAGAAATGAAAAAAAAATTCTAAAAGGAATGAGATATTTTAATAATGACATGTTGAAGGCCCAAGAAGGCAGATAAACCATGTGTCATTAACCTCTCCTTTTTAGGAATGGTTATGTGGAAATGAAATCCTCATTTGGGTGAATAAGTAGAAATGCTTATTGCTTACTAGAAGAATGAAGGAAGAAATGCGTTATAACCTGTGAAGGTTTATGTGCACTTTGCAGAGCTTTAAAGCCCTATGAAAGTGTCCTTATTTGAATGGAGAACCTACTGGATGTAAATATTCACCAAAGTGGTGAATAGATAATACCTTATTCAGTTTAGAGGAGAACAACATATATCGTGAAGGCCTCATAAACCTTATAAAATACTGAGAATAAATCCATGAACTGTCAAGTCTTGAATTAGATGAAAAACTTAGGTAAAACCCATGTTTCTAGCTTGAAGGAATCACAACCGTTGGATGGCATTGCGAATAGATATTTATCCTTCATCGGAGTAGGATATGATGATTGTATAATATGTACCCAGAGTCAACCAGATCCGTTGATCTGTTGGAGGATCGAAGGCAGGGAGATCCAGACTGTTGGATGGAGGATCATAGTCAAAGTAGCCCTGGAGACCCGGAGTGAAGGTATTTTGATGGGAAAGGCCCTGAGGGGAAATATGGACCATTGATCAGAGTAGAGGTGAGATCGATTCTTAGTCATGGATTTTTGTAGGGTCTCATATAAGTGAGGTTAAAAGGGAAGGTGATGTCTTTCTAACATCATGGTAATGGGGAATTCATATGTACCTGAGGGTAATACGTGGCAACTTGTGATTGGTCAAAGGAGTTGGAAATGGGTCCCTATCGAGCTCAGATCCTTGAATGGATGATTTAAATTATCGAGCATAGGATCTATGGGTGGAGAGATCTCCACTGTTGATCAATGAGTAGTTATTTTCATCAAATTTTGGGACTTAGAGTAACCTAGGATGTCAAGGTGTAGGAACTATGATGGTAAGGATTTGAGGGGTGATTTTCACCATAGATAAAGTAGAGTCCAAGGAGAGACCTTTAGAGACATATCACCTCTTAATTGTTCAGAAGGAGAGAGCATAGGAAAATCAGGGACACTATCTTTCTGCACCAATATGATGGATTATTGAAACTTATCTTGGGATGAGCGAGCCTCTATTTCCTTGACATATATGTCCTTCAAAGAAATTTCCATTGCCTGGTAGAACTTTTGGATGGCATCTACCTTCAAAAAAAGGTCCTGCTAGGCAGCTTCCAGCCTCTCATTTATTTCCAATGCTTGAGTTTGGAAGGTCGAGATGTCTATCGAGGTACCTTCAGTTAGATCCTGTCTGGCTTGAAGCTATTCTATCAATTCATCACGCTAAGTGACCAGTCCTTGGTTGGTTTGTGAACTCTGATGGAGCTCCTCAAGGTCGTCCTAAAGCTATTGAATTTGTTGCTGATCATTAGCTATGATTTTCTCAAAGTCTTGTCTCATCCCGTTCCTGATAGTCTTCTTAGCGATATATATATAAATTTGCAAGTGCTCTACCAACAAGCACTTCTATTGCAATTTTTTGGTAAAATTGTCCACAGACCATTGATTGGCAATGGAAAAATCACCTAACGAACCTACAACTTCCTTTCCAAATTATGGATCATCTCGGTCATTCTCGTCATACACCATCCTCTTAATTTTAATTATTGCTCCATATTTCTGGTGTGATTCCCTTTTCACGATGGCTTTCCATTTTTTAGTAAAAAATAAATCTGAAGGAGGCATCTCTTCGGGCAAGATGGGGGTAATATAAACTACAAAAACAATTTTGGAATTAGGATTTCCGAAGATGGATTACAGAGGTGTGAATGATGTAATGGGAGTAGAAATATCTGTGGACTGTTGTTGTTCTGTTGTATCTAAGGTGTCAAAAGGATTATATGGGGACAAAGGAGGCACATATTATCCCTTCTTTAGGAAAGCTTTGAGTTGATATAGTGCCTGGGGGCTTAGCTATCCTGACAATGATGCTTCCAATTCTTGTGCTAACACCTCCAATCTCTTCGAGGTTTCCTCAACTTTATGTTTACCATAGTGACTTGATTCAGAACCTGTAAGCATGACTTCCTGAGAAGGGGGAGTGTCTATTTTCTCTCCTTGTAGTACCTTTGGCAGACTATTTCACCTGTGCTTTTGAAAGATGATAAAACCATCTTGTTGATTCTGGGAAGGGTTTGGAATCTATCCTGAACCTCCTCATAAGATCTAACTCCCATGAATATTTCGTCATATGGGGAGGTTTAGTGCATATACCGTTTCATGTTGAACTGGGCTAGGTGGATTTCCATAATATTACGTGGATCGTGTCTCTTGAAATCGATGTCAACAAATTTTACATCTTCTAGGGCTGCAACATCAACTTTGGAGTGACCAAAATCCAATAATGAAAACATGCCAACTTGAATAGGGAAAGTTGGCCAAAATATGTTATGGGTTGCTTTCAACTCTTTGTTGATGCCTTGTGTCACTGTCTAGTACGCCACTTCTCTGCACACTAGCCTATCGGGTAGAAATCGTGGGAGAGAATGAGGAGGAACCGAGCAACCGAAAAATATGATGTAGGATAAATTCTCCTTGATAAACCAATCTCCGATCTTGCCTGGGTTTCCCATGATATTTTCTAAAATCCAGGGAGGTGGGTGACCATATAGGGCTATATGAATAGGAACTACAACATTTTGACAAATTTCATAAAATAAATTCTTGGCTTTCTCTTCCCATAGCTTGGAATGATAGAAATGAATGGGTTCAAAACTGGCCGATGTCCGATTCTAATTCATCAAGGGAAAAGGTTTCATGAAACAGATGGTAGTGAGGTTATACAATTTGCGTTCGAGAGTTTTAGATGTGACAGAGTGGGAACCTCTTGAATCCGGAATCCGCGAAAAGATTAACCCCTGGACAATCACTTTTAAAACCTTAATTAATCATGTTTAAAAAGGTGTGTTAATTTCAAGTGTTTCAAGAATTTGTACTTTGGGGGTTTTAATGTATCTCAAGAGGAACTTCCTGAAACCCAAAACTATGAAGCAATTAATTATTTAATAACTGATCTTAAATCTTATTTAATTTCATGTAATTTTAAGTTTTTTGGAAGTTCGAACTTCATAAATTTTAGAATATGATACAGGGGAAACGTCTGAAATCCAAACTGTAGAGTCATTAATTATCTCTTGTCCATGATTAACTTAGTTATTCAAACGTTGAATTTACCTTTTTACTTTTTGGAATATTTGATACTTCAACATTTTGATACTTCGGTGATTCGTGAATTTACTCTTTGTTAAATTCCTGAACGATCATCCCCCACAGTGACGTGGTACATATGACATCATTCTGGATGATGTGTCGAGAAAAGGAAGGTGCCACGTGTTACTTGAAAACGTGTGAATCCTCCAATGAAAATGTCAAAAACGGGTGCCACGTGGCAACTCAGGAAATACTCAAAAGGTACACGTGTCCTATGACTTGTGACTTTAAAAGGTTTAGGGAAAGTTGCGAGCAAACGCCTTCGGGTTTCGAAGTTTCATATTTTTTATTGTTAAGACTGATTGAAACATTAGAAGCGCGGAGCTCTGAAGCGATCGTTAGAGAGTTATCCCTTTAAAATTCAAGCGTCTCCAGAACTCCAAAGGTTATTAGGATCATTCGATAAAAAGAGAAAAATCATCAACGACGGATATCATGCGTTCCTTATTATTAACTAACCAACAATGAATTCGATTTAAAATTCAAATGTCATTTACCAAGTTTCCTCTTTCTTTGGGTAAAATTGTATTTTCATGAGATGAAAGTATAAAGCTCAAAAGTTCATAATTGTATGTGTTCCAACATAGGATCCATCTGGGGATTGCGTCTCCCTCTAAGACGTGGAATAATAGTAGATAGAGTACCTTTATTGGGTAAATGGAGTCATTATTGCATTTATGGGAAACACTTTTAGGAATTAAGCATACACAGAAAAAAATGAACTTCAACCAAATCTCAGAAAACCTTCAAAACACACCTAATTATTGATCTCAAGTTGGGCTATTTAAAATTTCCCTTTCCTAAAAATGAGTTTAGATATGTTTAAGATAATCAAAACAACGTTAACCGAAATATCAGACTTCAACCGACTCTGTTCGCATCAAGGTTAATTAGATGTAATAATTTATTTAGGGGATCCCTTGTTGGTTCAGAATGTAAATATTACCAGAAAGAGAATTAGATGTGAGAGTATGTTTTGTAGATATATATGACAACCATACATATATCACAGATATTTCTTCACTACTAGTGAGTCTATTCAGCACCCCAATGAAGTTATCTATTTCTCCCGTTGAATTTCCTTTCACCACTTCAATCAACACATTTGCATTTTGCTGAGATGAGGGAAATCATTACATGAATTTCCTTTCATCATCTCTTTGGACAAGATGGGGGCAATCAAATTATGAATTTCCTTTCACCATCTATCTTATATTTTAATATTTTGAAAAGGGGCAAATCAATTTGTATGTATCATATAAGGGATGATATCTTCTTAAAATTTGAAAAGGAAGTTCTGTCACAATTTTTTAAGTATACTCTGAAACCAATTTTCTCCCAATCTTCAATACACCTTTGCCTATAGGGAATATTTTATAGGGATTTTGATTTTTTTAGGGATCGACCTTGAGATGATTTGTCAATTTACAATCTGATAGAAGAGATAAAGTTATTAGTATTATCCTAGGAATACTTTCGTTCAGTTAAAATCACAGAAAAATAAATATTTTCGCCTAATCTTGTTTTGGAGATATGTTTTTATGTTTTCAGAGTCAAGGTGAATTTCTTTCTTTCTATGAAGACTAAGTAAAGTTAGAAAAATCTAGAAGTGAATATAAAGCTCAGGGATTGGAAAAATAACCAGAACGAGGCCTCAGAGGGCTTGACGCAAATAATCCCAATCCCACACAAGTTTGTTCATTGATTTTCAAACTTCCTTTCAAGCCTTTTTTCTTTTTATTTATTATTTTATTTATTTCATTTTTTATTTTATTTCTGAGAAGGCTTCATTATATATCAGTATGGCACTCTAAGCCAAAATTTTATACTTCTATGATCCCTAATCAGTTGAGAACATTATGTGAGTGAAACCCCTTTTGCGTTCGATAAGATTTCATTCAAATTTTAGTTGAACCAGTAAGGGTAGGAGCTCATACCTCAAATTTCCTTTGTATTATTAGTGGGACAGATTATTAATTTATCACTTGTTTTGAGAGAAAGCGAATGTTTTGAAAAATGGGTGTCAGATACTGATGCATCTTTATCTTTTGTTTTAACAGCTAGTATTTTGCACGGGAACGAAATGGGAAATGTCAGAAAGTTTCGTAGAATATAGATGGTATGTGATACAACTTCTTTTATATTATTCTTTGATGATTTCAGGTAAACATGGTTTATTTACAACAAATAATAAAACGAATTGGATAATTTACAAAATAAAGGTAAAATTTCAAATTGAAACAGAAAAAAAACGTCAATCCAAACCGATATATACAATGGGAATCTAAAATATGACTATTTCATAAAATGTTTTAAGTAACACCCGTTGATAGGAGCGCCAAGAATTTATCCATTGAGGCTTTCCAACGAGAAAGAATTCTTCCCCTCAACAATTGCAATTCTGAATGGTCTAAACCAGAGATGGTCAAAATTTCCATGTTTCCCTGCATCTTCTTTTCTAGCATCCCACTTTAAGACTAGATCATCAGGAAGAAACTCCCTGTATTTATCCTTTTTATCGAAAATGGCCTTCATATTATCTTGATACTTTTGAACTTTATCGTCTACTTTGACCCTATTTTGTTGAACTTCAATTATTTGATTTATCCTTCTTGTAACGTCATTTGGATCTTCATTTTCATCCTTCCATAGATTCATCCTAGGAAGACCAAGATTGATAGGAAGGACAACATGAGTACCATAGAACAATTGAAAAGGGGACATTCCTATTGATTTCATGGTGTCGATTCGGTTCGCCCATAGATCGTATTTCAGGTAGGTGTGCCAAGCATTTTTAATTTGTTTCAACACTTTTTTTATTATAGTCATCAGGATTTTGTTAGTTGATTTAGCCAACCCATTCCCCTGAGGATAATAGGTTGTATAATTTCCTAACACAGTGTTGTATTTATGGAAGAAATTGATTATTTCCATAGATTTAAAATCTTGAGCATTTTCAATGACTATTTTTCGAGGACAACCAAATCTCGATAGGATGTTCTCTTCGAAGAATTTTATTACTATTGAATCTGTAGCATTCCGAGTTGCAATGGATTATACCCATTTTGTGAAGTAATCGATAGTTGTTAGAATCCATCTATGCTGGGAACTTGATTGCAGATGGATTTCTCCGATGAAGTCCAGGCCCCATTTTTGAAAAGGGGCTTTAGAGTTTACTGGGATTAAGGGTAGGGAAGGGAGCTTATGTCTTCCAGGGAACAGTTGGCACAAATTATAGGTTCTTATGTCTTCCAGGGAACAGTTGGCGCAAATTATAGGTTCTGACCCTCGCACTCACATCTATGAATAACTTTGGCTAGTAATATCCAGCCCTTAAAATATTGTAGGTCGTTTCTTTCGAGGAAGTGTGTCTTGTGCACACTCCTTCATGTAATTCATCGATGACACCTTCTGTTTCAGATTCTGTTAGGCAACATAACAAGAAACCTAGAGGGTCTTTCAGTACAACTGGCCATCAATAATACAATATTTAATTTCTTTCAGATTCAAAGTCCTTTCTTTAGACAGAGTCATGGCATTCAGGAACTAAAGAGTAAGGAGGTATGTAACAATATGATGATACTATGTAGAGGAAGAAAACCTATCTTCAATTCGAGAAGTAGGCGCCTGATCGTCAATTTCCTCTGTATCTAGGAATGATTCATATGATTCGAGGTTATTTATCTTGAGCGCCTTGAAATTTGATTTGGTTAACAACTTTTCCATGCCTTGAAATTTGACTAGCTTGGTCAATTTCACTTCTATATCAAGCTCTTGAATTTTAGCTAACCATCGACCTCTTCTCCCATCATCAGCTGGTTGAACCAAGATGTCTTTGATAGCATTTGTTGGCACATAAGTGATTATTTTGGAATGAAATACATATGTTCTGAAGGCTTTGAGAGCCTTAACCATTGCATATGCTTGCTTCTCAAGTATATCATATCTTAATTCTGCATCCCTGAGGATTTTGTTAAAGAAGACTATTGCTTGCTCGAAACCTTCCTTGTTCTTTTGCAAGAGTACCGTTGCAACAATATGTTCAGAAGAGAATGAGAAGATCATGAATTCCTTGGTATAGTTTGGACTTGTTAGCACATGTGCTTCCCCTATATATTTCTTGACGCGCTCTAAATATTCTTTAGCCTCAACAATATATTTCACTTCATTGTCTTTCTTCAACATATCTGTAATCATTTTAATTATTTCAACAAATTTGGGAATAAATCTTCTCAAAAAGTTGATCTTTCCTATTGAATTTCTTTTCTGATCCTAGGAATATTAATCGTGTCTATAGCCTCAATTCTCTTGGGGTCGACCTTGATTCCTTCTTTTGACACTATATGACCCAAGATCTTACTTTATTTCATAGAAAAATGTGATTTATTGGGATTAAGAGACAAACCAAACTTTCTACATTTTTCAAAAGGTTTTCCTAAGGTGTAGCAGATGTTCTACATCAGAGTTAGAAAAAACCGTCAAATCATCAAGACAAATAACAAAAAATTTGTCTCTCTCACTGATGAATGCGATGTCCATCGATCTCTGGAAATTAGCCCCTACATTCATCAAACCAAATGGCATTTTATCGTACATAAAATTTCCCCACGGAGTGGTAAATGCAATCTTTTATCTGTCGTCTTCATGGAAAACAATTTGATTGTATTCGTAAAAACCATCAATAATGGACATCATGTTAGCTCCAACTACCTTTTCTAGAACATGATCCATTTTTAGGAGTGGATATTTGTCTTTGAGGGATGACCGATTTAAGTTTATGAAATCTACACAGAGCCTTATTTCACCATTTTTCTTTCTAACGAGGACTAAATTCGCTAACCATTCAGAGTACCTGAGTGGGACGATGATTTTTGCATCAAATTTTTTCTTGAATTCCCTTTCTATCATTGGCAGGAGGATCGGGTTTATCTTTCTGAGTTTCTGTCTAAAATGTTTAATACCATGTTTTAAAGGAATCTTATGTTCAATAATAGAGGTATCGTAATTTTTCGGATCATCATAAGACCAGGAAAAAACATCTTTGTACTGCCTAAGTAACTCAGCGTACTTACTTTTCATTTGGGTCGGAAGGTATTTTGATATCTTTACCATTTTGGGATCTTCGTTAGTTCCTACATTACAGTCTTAAAATTATTAGGTTGGGTACGTAAGGTAGAATTTAAAGGTATGTCATCCTGGTCAAACAACCTTTATAAAGGGATCAGGCCTCTAAGAATCTGATTCTTCTTAAGTATGAACATGCAGTGTTTTGCAATCTTGTCTTGGAATTTTTCTGGGTTCTCTCCTTATTGCATAATCGAAGCAGGATCATTTTGGTTTTTCTGATCTATGTGAGTTTCAAAAAACTCATCAACCATCTCCAGAAACTATTTGATTTGTTCATCATCTTCAAACACTTTCCAGTGCTGAACATTGCTCAGGATCAAGGGTCTATTTCTCATCTTGATGTGATACTTTAGTTTCAAGACAATAGAGGGTATGAAGGTTGCAACAACCTTGGCCAAGGAGTCAGCTTGTTGGTTCTCCATCCTGGGAATAGAGTGGATGTTAAAGGACGAGAATAAGTTCTCTATAAGATCTTAGGCACAATTCTTGTATGATCTCAACCTCGAGTGCTTATCTTGATATTGTTTTTTCACTTGTTTTACAATAAGATCTGCATCACCATAAACTATTAGATGTTCAATTTTCAACTTCCTTGCAACTTCTAATCCCAAAACCAGAGCTTCATATTCACAAACATTATTCATATAATCGATATCCCATTGTAATCTATAAGAGAAGAGAATAACATACTCGTCACCTGGTGCCACAAATAAAACACCAGCTCCTACTCCTTCGCAGGATGAGGCACCATCGAAGAACATTTTCCACATTCCTTCTCTAATATTTATATTTTTCTTTGTTATTTCTATTTTTTTATTCTCTTCTTCTGTACATTCTTCAAAATCATCATCTATAGATAATATACAATTTCCTAATTCCTGATCAATAAGATAGACTGGGTAATTATTTTGGTTTTGGGGGTCACTTATAGTATATGCCAGTCTAGTTTCTCTGTACAATTGTGTGAATTTCCCACCAAAAATTGGGATCATAGCGTAAGTCATGTCCAACTGAAATGATCCTCCTAATTTGGCCCCCCAAGACTTGGATAGAAGCATGTCGTACTTGATAGGGATGTCAGCAATGACCACATCCATAAGGACACTTTTCACAGGGATCTGAGCAAGATTTACTACCAAATATTTAATCATGCCTAGACACTTAACCTTTCTAGAATCAAACAAGTACAAGTCTTGATAAGGTATAGTAATTTTAAGGCCCAACTTTTCCATGATAATTTTAGTCATTAAATTATGAGAGGCCCCAGAATCTAACATGCAATTGTGGAGTAAATTGTCATGCGCAATGAGTGTAATATAAAATGGAGCAACGAAATCCTTATTTGTTCTGATGTGTGGACCGAACATGATCGTAGGTATTTCGTCCTGTAGATTAATAATGTCTGCATGACATTCAACATCAGAAAAATTTATCACTTTAGTGATTTTTTTTTAATAAATCGGGTTTTTTGCAAGTTCAACCAGAGGCATTGGGATTTTAATTTTATTTAGCTCATTTTCTAAACTAAAACCTCCAATTGTTTTTTGGATTTCTCTGGTTGGAACTTCTTCTTCTGTATTTTCCGGTTTCTTAGTGTGCATTGTTCTTGTTTCAACTGGTTTTGTTCGAGTAGATTGTTTTTTAGTCATTGGTTTAGTAATTGTTGCCTCATTCATTTTATTTCATGATAGAATATTTTTTGGTGGAACATTCATAGAATTTTTCTCTCTGGGCCTTAAATCATACTTTTGTTGAAGTTCAACCACTATTGAGTCAGCAAGACCTTGATATGTAGAGTCTCCCAGATTATTGATGTTTTCCTCATTATGAAAAAAGGATTCCAGGTTTAAATACTTCTCATAATCCTTCCTGGTTAAGTGTGGCTCAAGATCGTCATCGCTAAGCTTGTTCAGATCTTCTTCTAACTCCTCATAATTTTGCATTTCATCCCTTTGCATAAAATTTTAAGTTTTAAACAGGGCTTGGATCTTTTGATCTTCATTTTTTCCTTGTCTATGTTGTATCTAGGGATTAGGGTTTCTCCTAAACTGATTCCTAACGTATTGATCAGGTTTGGCTTGATCTAATTCCATTCTGGAGATTTTGTTTGATAAATATTTAATTATTTTGGCCATCTCATTTATTTTTTATTCGGTGGACTTCCCAGATTGAGAGGGTCCTGCCTTCTCTTTGAAACACTTAGGTTGTCTGGTTCCCATCTCAACCTTATTTTTTAATTTCCTGGATGCCATCATATTGGATTCAATTTCTATAACATCGTCCTACATTCTTGACAAAGTGGTATATATTATTTCTCTTAAGAGTAGGGCAAAGTCAGATTCAAAATTCCCCGCAAAAGTTACTTTTGCAGCAGGTTGAGAAGGTTTGACTTCAGTTGGGATTTTGTTGTACAGTTTGTCGAACCTCTTGCTAAATTCAAGGACTGATTGAAAATTTTTCTTTCTTAAAGCCCCAAATTCGGTTAAATAATAAAGATGGTCCTTTTTCTCACCCCACTGTCTTAGGAAATCATTTTCCAACTCGTCATATGATCGTATGGAACCTACTGGGAGCCCTTTGAACCAGGTCCTCACTTGTCCTTCAAAGTTTTGTACTAACAACCTTGAGTAAACATCCTCATGTTCGATGCCAAGGATATCAAAAAACTGATAAAAAAAGGCTATGTGTTCTGTAGCGGTTATATCTCCTTATCCCATGAATTTGGGGAGGTTCTTCATGTAATTTTTGGGAAAATCATGAAGGAAAACATATAGGACTAAGGGAACGTATCTAACATCTACCTTGGAAAATATTTGATGGGGTTGACCTCTGGTGCCACCAACACTAGGACCTCCAGCACCGGAAATTGAAAGACTAGGAGACAAACTTCGGGGGCTAAAAAGGGGATTTTCAAAAACTTTGAGGGACTCATTTGCTGACCTTTCAACTACCTCGGGGTGTGGAAAAGGAAGTTCATGAAAAATACCTCTAGGAGATGGAAAATCTATATGAGGAGGAAAAGGGAAACTTGGGTTTGTTTCCTCAGATTTACAAGATGTATATATAGAAGAGGCGATAGGGGATGAATCAGGGTATAAAAAGTACTCTTCAGAGTTTTGGGAAACTGAAACCTTCACTTTGGGAAGGGAGAGAACCGGCAGGGTGTTAATGACAGTGGGTATCGAAAGGGATCTTTTGTTCTCATTGGTAGAAGTATTTGTCAATTCAATCTCAACTTTTATCTCGGGAAAACTTACCTCTGGAGTTTTGAGTTTAGCTTCAGGTTTACTAGTTGATGCCTCTACAAAATGAATTTGTTTAAAACTTTCTTTAGGGGTTAGTTCTTCATTCTGAACCTTAACATTAAATTGTGTAAATCTGGGTTGATATACTTTACCTGTTGATGCAACAGTCGAATTGAGGTATCCCTTTGGTTTCAACAACTTTTCGAGATCTGACACTAGTGTGGCATGCTTATCGTCTGGATTTTTCCTAGTATTCTTTCGACCGAATGCCATTTTTTTCTATGGTGGAGTTACCAAGTGAAAAATAAAATAATCCTTACTTATGTATTCAATCTTTGTTCACCATCAAAGATCAAAATTTACCTTGTCATTTTACCAGGGAAAATATTTTTCGTTTCTTCGTCCCTGACAATGACGCCAAAAACATGTTGGTCCTGACATTAATCCTAAGGCTCAAAGAGTTATGTCAGGCATCAATAGTATTTAAAAAAAATAAAATTAATGAGTTCTTTTCATACCTTTAGTTATATAAGAAATAATCCTCAAATGAAATTAATAATAGGATAGTACAGAGGATGTATTCCATTATCTGATTCACAATTATAATATCAAATGGTGTGAAGAAAAGTTACAAAATTGTTAAACAAAGCTAGGCATCAATTGCAGATGAGTCTCACCTTGTTTGCAGTGAAAGAAAAGTAGAGAGTGCACCCTTGAACAAGATATGAAATGCAATAATTCACAGAACTTGCAGTTCTTATTTTACTCACAGTAAATACAGAGGAAAAATTGCTTACTTAATGAATTGTTGGTTTAATATGATCAAAGTAGTTGTAATACTAAATTGCAATAAATCGATTTTCAATAAATTACATAAAGAAATTCAGAGAAATGAAAATACAAAGGAAACACATAACTCAAACCGAACGAAAGTTAGAATCTTTGTCTGCACTTGTATTAATACTAAAAGGGGATATTTTCTCTATTACATCTGGCAGGAAGCAACCCCTCATAGATCTTGAATCTATGTACTTATACAAAATCTGTCACAACTCCAAACGATTGTAATTCTTACAATATCTAATTAAAATAGCATATATTTGAATAAAACAATCAATGTGTAAAATTTGATGAGCTTCGTTGGAGTTTGTAACACACCCACTACCTATAATAAAAAAAAATCGTTGTTTTCTCAACAATGAGAATCCTGGATTCATAGGTCTTCTATTTACCTTCCCGACTCTCTGTACATAACCGTGGTCTTATGTCCCTTTCCGTCAGGAGATCAACTGAATCTCGCTATCTCGCGAGTTTGTGAATCAAAGCCTCCAACTCTTCCTTTCCAATCTTGCAACACCCGAACTGGCGATACAGTCATAGCTCCGTTCTTCGTTAGCACCCTCCCCACCTGTAACCGTAGGCTAGAATTAAATGTCAACGCCTCTCGCAACACGCATTTTTGTGAGTTTGTGAGTCGAACTCCCGTGCTCTCCTGTTGCGATCTCTCGAGACGTGATAGGTCAACTTTGAGTTGACCCTTCCTTGGCGGTTCTTCACTACTCGCAACCTTGCAACCTCGCAACCTCGCCGGTTGAACCGTCGAGCTTTCACCCTCCTATTCCACGAGTCCCCGACATGCAATAATTCAATGGAGTGTCGACTCCTAGCTCCAGGAAATGCGTGTCCACCCATCGACCACGCGAGTCCCACCTTATGGCTCTGTCACGTGTCCACACGAACCTCGGCACTCGGCAATTCGTGACTTCTGATGTCGAAAGTGGCCCCACTCAACCTCTGAACCCTGAGTGTACGATAGGCGATAGGGTTCCCGATCCAACGATCCTCCTACAACCCAGATTCAACGACTCTCCTTCCTTCCTCGCTCCTCGCGTCTTCACGACTTGGAGTAACCAATGTTTGGGCTCTCACCCTGAGACCTTACGAGTTCGCGAGATCTCTCAATTTCTACCACCTGTCCTCCTCATATGGATGGCTCCGATCCTCTCGTGGCTTCGCCACTCGCGACTTGGAGCGTCCAATTTTTGGAATCCTACTCCGCGAACCTCCGAGCTCACGAGATCCATGGATCTCTGCCACCTGTCCTCCTCAGATGGATGGCTCTGATCCTCTCGTGGCTTTGCCACTCGCGACTTGGAGCATCCAATTTTTGGGCTCCTACCCCGCGAACCTCCGAGCTCACGAGATCACCAGATCTCTGCCACCTGTCCTCCTCGGACGGACGGTTCTGATCCTCTCGCCATTTCGTCACTTCGTGTCCTCGCGTCTCGCGAATTTTAACACCAATTACTTGGGTGTTCACCCTGCGAACTCCCAAGTTCACGAGATCACCGGATCTCTGCCACTTGTCCTCCTCGGATGGATGGCTCTGATCCTCTCGCCACTTCGTCGCTTCGTGTCCTCGTGTCTCGCAACTTTTAACACCAATTACTTGGGTGTTCACCCTGCGAACTCCTGAGTTCGCGAGATCTCTCGATCTCTGCCACCTTTCCTCCTCAGATGGACGACTCTGATCCTCTTGTGACCTCGCCACTCGCAACTTGGAACATCCAAATTTTGGACTCCCATCTTGTGAACCTCCGAGTTCACGAGTTCCCTGGATCTCTGCCACCTGTCCTCCTTGGACAAACGGCTCGGATCCTTTCGCGACCTGGCCACTCATGACTTGGAACATCCAACTCTTGGACTCCCATCTCGCGAACCTCCGAGTTCACGAGTTCCCTAAATATCTAACGAATGTAGAGATTCCTAGTTCAAATCTGACGATTCATATCGATCCCGATGCCGCGCCCTTTTCTAATGCTCTTTGGACGTGGAAAAATCAACGGTCCAGATGCTCTCATGGAGCCTGGAGGGGTCTACGATTTCAGATTTCCTCTCTTATTCATGAAGATAGAGGAAAAAAAGGGTTAATGGCACTTAACGCCCTCGTTTCTTCCCTCGATTCAATGAACGTGAATGACCGCAAACTCTCCGACAGGATTTCATCCATTAATCAATACTTATCCTTACGCTGCTACTTCGGGATTTTAAAGAGGGTCATTCCTCCTTATACCGGGTTGCTAAGGCTTGCACATCCAAGTCCTTTTTCCCGGTTCTTAGTAAGCCTTTCTAAGAAGGGAATCTCTGTGAAGGGATCAAACCCAGGGCATTCCTGGAAACAAACTCCCGAAGAGGGACCATAAGTCTGACTTGGTTCAGCTCACGCATAATCAAATCCATTTATCAACATAAATCATGCCTGGTTTCCTCTACTATAATCATATATCTATTCATTCTTATCAAACACTGCATTGACATTCTAACACTGAAATCATTTACAATTTCCCAGTTCTATGAGCATATATATATATATATATACCAGTCTATGAATTTCAAGATGCAATATAGATATAAAACACTTATCAGAATATAACACCCGAAGTGGGTGCGACTACTAAGAGGGGTGCTCGTTTCCACCCAACTGTAGGCTCAGCGACTCCCAATGGATTTACCACTAGCCACCCCCGAGCTGAGACCACGATGCTCTGAGACTGTGTCTCTCTACCTGCCAGTGACCAAGAATGAAGGTTGCAATCCCTCCTCTCTGCTATCACTCCCTCTGCGTAAAAATTGCCAGAGTTCCCCTCGCGTCTGCCGCCCCCCTTTTCATCACTTATTCCATACGCCTTATCCTCTCACGAGGTTGTGTGTGGCATGATCACCCTTGCGTCGATCAAGCCCGAGGGCTCTACGAATGGGTGGTTCACAATCCCATCCCTCATCAAGCCGCCCACCTACCAGCCTACAAGACATTAAATTTGGGGGCCAGTGAGCCGCTTTTGGTTCTCCAGGCTAGTGGAGTCCAAATA
>JZKD02S0428435.1:86185-115207 GCA_000966675.3 Picea glauca
ATACACCCAAATTCATGTTTGAAAATTGCAATGAAGTTATACTCTCACTGCAATCGGCCTGTCATTTAAAATACATGACATTCTTTAAACATACATAATGGCAGTCAACCCAATAATCTAGATTTAATTGTAAAACCTTGACTCGTCATTTAAACAGGCAGACAACAGTCACCATTCCAACACATGCTATGCAAAAAATAATTCAATCATGCAAGTGTAATTCTATCACTATACAAGCCCAATTCAATGTGACTCTAAATAATCAAAATGTTGGGCTATCCATCCAACATAACGAGGTATCAACATCATGGCGGACTTCATAATACCATAATCGGATTGCAACAAGTCGTTCTTAAAACTCTGTGACTACCTCTGAGTGCGCAACCCGAAATTATCCATATCATACACAATGGGAAGCCACCCAAAACACCACGATGTGACATTCCCATTTTACAATTCTAAACAAACAGTCAAAGTATTAACTTAACCAATCGTGCCGAGCTATCAATCTAATACAATATTGCTTCAAATTAATCAAACTACAATCAACCATGTTGTGTAAAACTCGGGCTCATCCCTAATGATGCAATCAAATAATCATAATTCATACAATGGATGGATTTGCTACAGTCATCCTGGTTGCAATAACCATTTGGCCCAAAAAAAAACTCATAGTTAGAATGACTATTTATTCATGGTGTAGGAAGACCACACATTCATTATGTGCGAACATCATTAAATAATTGTAACCAATGTTGAGTTAAACATCCAAATAATGTTTAGTGAAAAAAGACAGTGAATGTGTATCAACTAATCAACCAATTCAATGTTGAGCCTATACTTGGACTGTCGTAACAGTCAATAACTGACCCATCATGTTGTAGCAACCACACATACCCACGCATCAACACGAAGCGAGGTTGTGACCTTCTCAATTAAAACAATACTAGATTATCAAACACAAGAAAATTGACTATGTATTTTGAACTCTCTAATTAACAATGCAAGGTTTATCCATTGTAATAGACAGGAAGTGACTAGATATCGAAACCAACACGATTTTCACATGACCAACTGGGCGAGCCTATACCCAATTTTGTCAACAATACACAACCATCCAACAATAATCAAGTAGTAAACCCGATAGGACATGCTAGTCTTCTCTATCAACCGTCATACCTGTAGAGTTAAGGGTTTTCTCTGTGACCAACAGAGGGAAAGCCATAGTCGACTCCTTTCAATGGTAAAAATCTTTGAGACCAACGGTGCACACACAGAGAGAACCACAACTTATTCATGGACAGGTAACAAATCCTGTGACAAGAGGGCTATAACAGAGGAGTGAGGCTCTAATTTGTCCTGGGAAGGATACTTAACACACGCAGGGTATAACCCTCGTGACTCTCCAGTCAAACAAACACAATGATAAAGTGAAGACAGGGTCGAGAAAGAACAAAATAACTCACTGTGTGACCTTTGGTGGTGGACCCAAACCAATGCTCAAGTGAACAAGACGCAGTAACAAAAAGTGCTTCCAACCATTAAAACCCATAAAAGCCAAAGATTGGATATAACAATACGAATGAGTGAGGACAGCCAGACACCTAAGACCAAACAAAAACCCTCCAACTAAACCAGCAAGGATAACAAAGATCCCTTATGGATGCTAGCACCCAGGATGACCAAAAACACTATGAATTCAACAATATTGTAGAGAAAACCATCAGCGCTCCATTTCAAAATCACAATTTTACAAAGTTGCAATACTTAAAGAATGAAAAAAACAATACAATTGAGCTAATATCCATTTCATAACCAGAGTAGACTCATGAATGGCCAAAAAAATACATACCTGTAATTAAACACCTTAAAACATGAGTTGGTCTAGCAGTTCCTCTCTGCTAAGAAATCAGGGCATAACCACAACAACAAGGTTGAACAATTGCCCGACTAGGGTGGCGCCCAACATAAGGAGTAAGGGTGACATGCAGTAAATGCACGTCACCTCCACCCACAGTTCATTAACTCCTTAGTACATGCCAACAAGATTTTCATTAACACCATTAATTTAAACCATGCGTTGGAATCTACATCTATTACTTGTCAAATGCGCCATCCACATCATACCTCCCATTTCCGACTTGACCATATATCAACTATATAATCCAATAAAATATGTATCGAATCATCACCAATAGCGCAATCCACATCAACTTATGCCATAACATAATCACCATGCATATCAACTATATAACTAAAAAAAAATCGCATAGCTATTAACTTAATAGCTAGGATAGCAACAACTCATTAAAAATCGATGCATGTAGTATAGTATATAGCATGTTTTAGTTTATTCCCTTTGCCTTTTTTCCAATTTCTTGTGTATGTCATTGCTAACATGTTTATTGTGCAGGTCCCTTAGTAATAGATCTAATAGCATATAGCAGTGATAACAAGGATAACATAGGTCATTGTGAAATAAAACTTGGACCTAGAGCAGCAGAAAGAATCACAGAACATGCCTTATTCATCGCCAATAAAACAAAATTATATGTCCATGCAAGCAGTGTCAAATAGTAGCATGACATCAAATAAGCACCAGACTTGATATCCAATCTACAAGGGGGTCCCACCTACTAGTATTATTTAGACTTAACAATAATAGGCTTTAGAAACACTTTGCGGGCAAAACTTCGTTGTGATTTTAATCATCAACGGTATCTAAATCCCATTCTTATAGAGAATGTGTCAAAGTTAATAGGAAGATCTCCATTTGAAGGATGACATTGTGGTGGTCCCAATAATCCAACATAAGTGAACAAAAGAATAATGATTTGGAAGGTCTCAGATGAAAATTGTAAGGACACACCACTGAGTAGATATTTGGAATATTCCATATGGAATAATACATCTCAGGGACCCTTTGAGTAACAACCAATAATGAAAAACAATGATAGAGGAAAGGAATTCCACCAATGATGAAAATGGAACCCAAGGTATTGGATGAATCCAAATGTGTGAATAGGGGTGTTGACATCAAATACAAGGGAAACCACTCAGTCAGTGACCATTAATTAATGTCATCTGCCAAGTGTGGGGTAGCCTATCAATAATGAAATAGGCCCATAGCAGTACTTTAAGTCAAACTCTTAGAGAAATGTATGTAATAGATAAGAGTCAATCCACTAGAGAGAAGTCAATTGATACCTTCCACATTGTAACGAGTAAATAATAAAGGTACTAATGATATTGAGACAATGTTTGACAATCAAGAAGGCTGACATGGATGGTGAAGAGACAACTGATAAATGAATGTCATAGGTTAAAACATCCCTTGAACATAAGAACAACACAATGGTGACTTTGGAAACATTCAACACAAAGTGGACCAATGATATAATCCCATGACATAGGAGGCATCAATGAACTCTCCATAATGACTGGAAGAATAACTAGTTGGAGGAGTAATAAAACTGAGAAATCAAGGTTTGACTTTCTAATGCCATACTAAGGACAATTTCTAACAAAAATCATAGATCTTAATTCTTCCCCCCCTCCTTCTCTTTTTATAATATTTTATTTTTTTGTCATTTTAAAACTATTAAAGATTTAAAAACAATAAAAGATATCTATGTTATAGTGGAGAAAATGAGTGTCATGGGCAAGAAAACTAGTTCCAAGTTCAAGGAACATACCTATAAAATATGAAACAGGGTTGTGTAGGATATTGACACTCTCAGGGATGTTTCCTCTAGGGATACAAGATTCTATATTATAGAGGTGACACTTGCAAAGGAAAGTTGCTTATGAGAAAGTGGGTGGAATGAGAAACAAAAGGAAAACTGAAACAAGGAATTAGGACAAAAAATGTGAGCAACGACATGTGATGCGATCAATACAACTCAAAACATAAAAAAATGTGGGAGCCCCATGGGTAGTGGCTAGAAAATAATTGAGAAGAAGTCATGTGGCTTTGTTGCAAAGTCATGGAGAGAATATATCTTCCTCCCTTCCTCTTCTTCTCCCTCATCTCCTTCATCTTCCTCTCCTTCTCTTCCTCTCCTCCTTCATCTCTTTCTCTCCCTTTTCCTTTATTTCCACTTCCTCTCCCTCTTCCCTCTGTTATGATTTAAGAAATGGATACACATAATTAACCAAAACATAATGTAAGTAATGCTATAGTGCATATACACATTCAATACATAAATATTTACCTTCGAAACCCTTAACTAAGAAAATAAACAAAACATAGAGCCACACCTCTCTCTTTTAATTGTATTAACTTTATCATTTTATATATCTAAAAAAATATCCATAATGAGAAGTAACAAGAAGTTGAAACTATATTATATCAAAATGTCTAAAAAATACAAAATCCAAAAACCTTAGGGAGACTAGTTTGTACATCAACCTCTCAGGGCCATAACTTTATCAAAGAAACACCATTTGGGGTGATCTTTAGCCTATTGGGAAGATATCTATAATATTTATAGAAAAGGGAGAGTCCAAAATAGGGGAATCTTCTAGATTTTAATTTTCTTGCAATAAAAACCACAAAAAATTATTTAGGACCCCAAAAAAATGTGCTAGAATTAAGGGCCTAAAAATTGTTGTAAATCTGATTATAGGGTTTAGGATCAATGTCAAGAAAGTGAAAATACCAAATGGACACTTGGATAATCATTCCTTCTTCTTTCTCTTCCTCCTTATCCTTTTCTTGTTTTCCAACTCCTCCTTCCTTCTCTATTTCTTCGTATTACCCTCTTCTTCATCTCCTTCTTCTTCCCCTCATTTGTCTTCTTCCAGTTTTTCCCCAAATACTCATTCAATGATTAAATTCTATTTTTTATTGAAATATATTATATCCTTATATATTGATGATGATAAGTCACTCGGAGGAATTGGAGGGTATTGACAAAATTTTTAACCAAAATGTTTTTTATTACATCTTTAAAGGTTAGCAATTTTTTATTTTATTGAACTAATGTTCTTTTATTAAATGTTCTTACAGAATGAGGATGAGGAGTTTTGAAAAGATGAGGGAACTTACAACAATTCAATCAATTTTTCATGCCAAATTCATTTCATTTTCTTATATTGTTCCATGAAAAAGGAGACACAATAAGAGGTTGAAACTATATTTTATCAAAATGTCTAAACATTCCAAAATCCAAAAACCCTAGGGAGCCTAGTTAGTGCATCAACCTCTTGGGGCCATAACATTATCATACAAACACCATTTGGGGTGCTCTTTAGTCTATTGGAAATATCTCTATAATATTTAAAGAAAGGGAGGGTCCAAAATAAGGGAATCATGTGGCGTCTCATTTTGTTACAATGAAAACCACAAAAACATTGTATAGGACCCAAAATATGTGTCAAACGTTCAGGGCCTAAAAATGGTTGAAAATCTGATTATACAATTTAGGATCAATGTCAAGATAGTGGAAATACCAAATGGCCACTTCGATCATTCTTTCTTATTCTTCCTCTTCTTCTCCCCCTCTTCCATATCCCCTTCTTCTTCCCCTCCTATGTCTTCTTCCTATTTCCCCCCAAATACTTCTTCAATGATTAACTTCTATTTTTATTGAAATATATTATATCAAGATGATGATAAGTGTGACTCAAAAGAATTGGAGGGTATTGACAACTATTTAACCTATATGTTTTTTATTACATTTTTAAAAGTTAACCATTTTTTAATTTTATTGAACTCATGTTCTTTAATTATGTTTTTAAAGTGTGAGTATGAGAAGTGTTCAAAAGAAATTCATCTCATTTCCTCATATTTGTACATAGTTTTTCATGCAATGTTGTATACAAAGTTGACATTTCCCTAAGGATTGGTGGTGTGCCATTTGTTTATAGGAAAAACAAAAATTATATGATTATTTTACAATTTAATTTAGAATTTCATCCTTTCATTAATACTTAGATAGTTTTTTTTCTTTCGTGGTGTGAAATTGACTGAATACTAAAAAGATAAAATTTCATAATAAAATATTAAAAAATTGGTAATTCAAAAAGAATAATAATAATTAAACACTACACAAGTAAGTACTTATGTACTTGTAAAGATGATGCAAATAAAACCCAAAATTTTTCATATTTCATTGCTAGTATGACACAAATATCTAATAGAATGCATTATGATGTTAACACAACTCAACCTATACGACTTTTGATGAAAACTTGCAAAAATAGGTTTTTACATGACTTTTTTGCAATAATATACAATGCAACATGATGCTAATACAAATTAAGAAATATTTTTTAATTGTATTCTTATTAGATAATATTATACCTTCTAGGCATATCCTTTGGAGGTCTTGGACATTCCATAGTTCTCAATGTTCCATTAAAAAAAAAAAACTTAAAAAACTTTTCGGGTCCTCGACATTCCATAGTTTTCAATATTCCATAAAAAAAAAAACTTAAAAAACTTTTCGAGTCCTGGACATTCCATAGTTCTCAATATTCCAAAAAACCTAAAAGTGTGGGGCATATATTGCCACTAAAAACATGTCCATTTTATATATATATAACTCAAAAAATATATTCTATCATCAATTCCTAAATAACAAAAAACATATGACCACGTACAAACATTTCATAAATTGTTGATACTTTGATGAACCCACTAATTAATACATATCAAAATATACCCACAAATAAACTAAAATAAACATTTTAATTGAATATTGAAAAAATCAAATCTACAAACTATAACTATATATGCATGAACTACAAAAAAATATATCATATCATCAACTCGTAAATAATTTATTCTACCATTCCATGAAT
Source organism: Picea glauca (assembly GCA_000966675.3). Lineage (NCBI taxonomy): Eukaryota > Viridiplantae > Streptophyta > Pinopsida > Pinales > Pinaceae > Picea > Picea glauca. Next base: position 92,993 of record JZKD02S0428435.1, read on the forward strand.
TGTGATATATTGATGGACTTAGTAGTTAATTATGTCGTCTATTGACAATGGGCACAATTAATTACCTTTTAATCTAAAATTATAATCTGATGGCTAAAAATTGAAGATGTTGGCATATTCTTAGTCGTCCTTCCAAATCAATGAATGTGATTTACTGTTCATAACTTTATTGTATTTTTTAATGCATCTGTTAACCTGTTTACTTTTTAACATTTACCTAATCATATTAAGAAATTACTATAGCAGTATATGATTGCCACGTTTAAATGATTAATCTTTGGGATTACCACGTTTAGATTTGTTGGCTTTCTTCCACTGTCCGCGCGTTTCATTTTCTGGTTGTAGGCACGTTTCATTTTCCGGCTGTCCACGCGTTTCATATTGGATCGCCGAAGGTGGAAGACTATAATAATATGGTGGGGGAAGACCATTGTTGTGGGCTCGGGACAGATCATCAAGCGTTTAGGGTTCCGACCATTAACTTGCAGAAGCAAGCTTTATCATTACTTTTCGACATTCATCAACCACGGTTTTGAGTGGTTGTGCTAATCTACCTACAAACAAACTAAAATAATCCACTTCAATTGGATTTTGAAAAAACCCAATCTAGGAGCTAACACAACCATTTTAAGTTAAGGGATAGTTACAAATTAATAGGAAAGCTTGGTATTCAAATATTTTCTTCTTCATTTGTTTTCTTTCATAGAAAATCCATGAAAATTTCCATTGAGAGTAGTTTTTATTATAAGATAATATTTTCTATTCACTTGCTTTGCTTAGCTTAATAGATAGATTAATGATATAATTAAAATTAATTACCATTGAAAATCCATCTCATTTTTAAATATATTAAAATAATAAAGACCTACTTGAGAATCACTTGAATTCAAATAGCTTGTTTACAATCATTAGCTACGTGATCAATCCAAATCTCCCGTTAAACACGCCAAAATTACACCACACGCTCCGTTATCATTACGCCGAAAGGCGTATACCTATTGACAATGGGCACAATTAATGATCTTTTAACCTTAAACCCTAATCTAATGGCTATTTATTGAAGATGCTGGCATATTCTTAGTCCTCCTCCAAAATCAATGGATCAGATTTAGTGTTCATAACTTTCTTGCATTTATCAAGACATCCGTTAACATGTTTATTTTTTTACATTTACCTAATCACATTAAAAAATTACTGTAAGGATATGTAATTGCCATGTTTAAATGATTAAATAAAATTAAACCGTGACATCCTCACCTGTCTGAGCGTTTCAACTGTCGATGCATTTCATAATCCTCACCTGTCTGCGCGTTCCAACTGTCTGCCGTTTCAACTGTCGGTGTGTTTCATAATCCTCACCTGTCTGCGCATTATAACTGTCGGTGCGTTTCAGTTTTATAATCCTCACCTGTCTGCGCGTTATAACTTTAAAAGATGAGCGTTCTATTTATTAAAAGGGCTCCACGATTTCRATATTATAAGAGCTCAAAGATTTCAATATTAAAAGATGATAGGTTCTCTTAAAAATGCTTTCAACTTTTTTAGTTTATTGTATTAATTATATATTTAATTATATATATATAATATAAAAAATATAAATATAAAATTTATATACAAATAAAATGTTATAAATATAATATTTAAATAAAAAACATTTCTATTATATAAATACAAATATTTTAGTAATAATTAAATTTTCTATTTATTTAAAAATAAATTAAATGTATTTTTATAATAATGAAAATTGATATATTAAAATATAGATTTAATGTTTACAAAGCTTATGAATTATACAAAGCTTATGAAGATTTTGAATTAATCAATTAATCAGCAACCATTAAAACTTGGCTATTAACCTATTGAAAGAAGCTTTGACATTGTCCTTTAGGCGTTCATCAGCCACAGTTTTGAGTGGCTGTGCTAGTTCTAGAAGAATTCATTAATGGGATAACACTATAACTATCAAAGTCAAAGTTCAAGGCTGCTATTCATAGTTCAAACGGAATGACTCTGAGAAGAAAAGACAGAAAAGCCTTTGAGTTTTAAGGCTTTAGTTTTCATTTGTTTGCCTAAAGTTGTTTTATTATTTTTTTAATAATGATTTAACACTGTTTTGTTTTTTGTTTGTTTAAATATGTTTCGTATTTTTTCCAATAACTTAACTAATAACTTAACTACCTGAGAAGTACACAAACTCAATGGTCATGGTGGATTTTTTTCCTTAAATTTATAAAAGTTATATTTTCAATTTATTGATGAAACTTTCACGGTTCACGTGATGACCCGACTTGCATAAAAGTTGCATTTGTACACTTCTTAAATCACATCCTATAGCAACATATCGAATCGAAAACAACGTTTACCCTATGTAGCACACACAAAAGATTTTGGGTACTCTGATATGTAATTGAAGGATGCACTGGAGGTTTACTTAAGTCTTTATTGTAATAGCTTTTTATTGTTTGCTGAAACAATCGTTGAAACTGTGGTTGTAGCTCAATGTTGTTGAAACAATTGTTGTAGTTTATTGGTGCTATTACACAGTGTTGAAAGACTTGTTGTAACTCTTTGTTGTTTCTGAAGCACTTCCCTGCATCCTTCATTGTGGTATCATAGTGAGTAATATTTCTTGTTCTTCACTGTAACTGAATAGAGTGATTTGGAATTTGATCTAAAACGACCACAAATAGTAGTTTGGCTCAGCCACAGATTCTTGTTTTGATTGAAAGGAATTATGATTCTTGGTTTATCAAAATGAGAACAATTATGCGTTCTCAAGATATTTGGGAGTTTGTTACTATTGGTTATCCAGAGCCTACTACCCAAGCAACAGAAATGGATCTGACAAATGTCGAGTGAACTTTGTTGAAGAAGAACAGAAAGAAAGACAACAAAGCCCTCAATCTTATTCATCAAAGCCTAAGGGAAACCATATTTCCGAAGGTGTCAAGTGCAATGACTTCAAAGCAAGCTTGGGACACTCTTGAAACCAATTATCAAGGTGTATCCAAGGTGAAGATTATTAAGGTTCATAATTTGAGAAGGGACTTTGAGAATCTGAATATGAAGGACAGTGAGTCAGCTGATAGTTTCATCACTCAAGTCATGAATGTTGTGAATCAACTAAGGAAGTATGGTGAAGACCTCTCAGACAAGAGAGTGATTGAGAAAGTTCTTAGATCTTTTCTAAAGAAATTTGAATATGTAGTTGTACCCATAGAAGAATTTAAAGATATTAGTCTAATGCATATTGATGAATTAGCTGGTTCTCTAATTGCTCATGAATCTAGGATGTCTAGATATGATAATCCATTATAGAATCCCTTCAAATCTCAACTGCATGTTACTAGAGGCAGAGGCGGAGGAATACCTAGTAGTAAAGGAAGAGGAGGTAGATTTGTTGGTCAAAGGGATACCAAAAATGATTTAGAATCTGAGGAGAAAACTCAGCAGAATCCTCATAGTTTAAGGGGGAGTAGCAGTAGATCCCGACAGCAAGGAAATCAAACGTATGATAAATCTAAGGTACACTATTATTATTGTAAGAAATTTGGACATTATCCTAACAAGGGTTGGAAGAAGCAAACAGATGTTGGAAAGCAGTTTGCACACATGACAGAGGAGTCAAAGGATGACCAAAAACCTATGTTTTTGACTCATAATGTCACCTTGGAAAGTTCAAATGATGTTTCGTTTTTGGACAACGGATGTAGCAATCACATGACTGGAAATAAAGACTTGTTTTCCAGTTTAGATACTAGTATTCAGTCAGAGGTAAAGTTGGGTAATGACAGTAAGGTAAGAGTTAATGGTAAAGGTGTGATTTTTGTTTATACTAAGAATGATGAAAGAAGAAAAATAGATGATGTTTATTGTGTACCTGGTATGAAATGCAATCGGATAAGTGTTGGACAACTGATAGAGAAAAAGTACAGAGTGTTCTTCAACAACAAGGTATGTACAATTTATGATAAGTATCCAAGTAAGCAGTTGATTGTTAGGGTAGAGATGACAAAGCATATAATGTTTCTGCTTATTATGAGAAATTATATGATTGACTCTTTGAATTCTTACAAAGCTAGAGGTTTAGATGAGTCATGGCTATGGTATTTGAGATATGACCGTTTACATTTTGGAGGTCTAGATTTGCTATAGAAGAAGCAAATGGTGAAGGGGTTGCCCAATATTCAGCAACCAACAAGCTCGTGTGAGAGTTGCATACTTGCAAAGCATCACACGGATAAATTTATTTTTGGAGTTTCACATAGGGCTAAAGATCCATTGGAACTTGTTCACACAAACTTATGTGGGCTGATGCAAACACCTTCACTGAATCGTAATGTCTATTTTATGACTTTTATTGATGATTTCAGTCGAAAAACTTGAGCTTATTTGTTGAAGAAGAAGTCTGAAGCTTTTGATATATTTAAGAGGTTTAAATTTATGGTTGAAAAGGAGAGTTGAAAATATATTAAATTCTTGAGATCAGACAAAGGAGGTGAGTATATGCTAATTGATTTCATGGATTTTTGTCAGTCTCATGGAATCAAGAGACAGTTTACTACTCGTTATACTCCATAGATGAATGGAATAGTTGAAAGGAAGAATCGAACCATTATGAATATGGCTCAAATTATGTTGAAGGAGAAGCATCTTTCGAACGAATATTAGGGAGATGCAATTATTTTTTCAGTATATATTCTGAAAAGGAGTCCAAATAAGAGTGTGAATAAACAAGTTCCACATGAAGCTTAGAGTGGTAAGAATAGCAGCATATCCCATTTGAGGATTTTCGGGTGTGTAGCTTATGCACATGTACCTGAAGAGATAAGGGAAAAGTTGGATGACAAAAGTAATAAATGTGTCTTTGATGGATATAGTGAGGAGTTTAAGGCATGTAGACTCTATAATGCCATCACCAAGAAGTATGTTATTAGTAGAAATGTTGAGTTTAAGGAAGAAGAATCTCGGGATGGTAGCATTGATAAAGTTGTTTCAGGGGGAGTTGAATTATCCCATGAAGATGTTGATGGAGATGAGCAAGTCATATAGGGTGGAAAGTTGATTCCAAAGTCACATACACCTACTGTAATAACTCTTGTAGGAAAATCACCAGGAATCAACCCATCACAACTAATAACACCCAGAACACATGAGCGTGATGAACCATCAGGTCATGGTGGACAACAAACAAGATCAAAGGTAAGTGACGAATCAAATCCTACTTTAGCTTCATTAAGAAATGGAATTAGAGGTGAGAAGACTAGAAGTTTAAGAGAAATGTATGAGAAAACTAATGAGGTAGATCAAGTTTGAAATAGTGCATTAATTGCATATGATCCTATAAATTTTGATGAGGTTGTTAAAAAAGAAGTTTGGGTAGAGGCTATGAATGAGGAAATTGATGCCATAGAAAGACGTAACACTTGGGAACTTGTAGATTTCCCTGAAGATAAAAATTGTATTGGCGTTAAATGGATTTACAAAACCAAGTTAAATGTTGGAGGTGAAGTTGAGAAGCAGAAGGAAAGGATTGTAGCTCAGGGGTTTAATAAACAACCTGATATTTATTATAATAAAACTTTTTCACATGTAGTCAGGCTTGATACAATAAGAGTGGTGTTATCCATTGTTGCTCATAATAAATGGTGTATTTACCATATGGATGTTAAGTCTGCATTTTTAAATGGTTTTCTAGAAGAAGAGTTGTATGTGAAACAACCTCCATGATATGATATTGATGGACAAGAAGGTAAGGTCTACAGGATAAAGAAACCATCATATGGATTGAAACAAGCACCCATCATATGGTACAACGGAATTGATGAATACTTGAATGGTGAAGGATTCAACATGAGTTCGAGTGATCGAACTCTATATACAAAGGTAAATCAGGAAGTAAACTCTTGATTGTATGCTTGTTTGTTGATGATTTGATTTTCATTGGAAATCTTTCAGTAGATGAGTTTAAGAAAGCCATGAAAACTGAGTTTGAAATGATCGATTTAGGAATGATGAAATATATTCTAGGAGTTGAAGTAAATCAATTTGAAGATGGTACTTTTATTTGTAAAACTAAGTATGCAAAGGACACATTGAAAAGGTTTAGGATGGTGAGCCGTAAACCAGTTGTAATTGCAACTGGCACAAAAATCAGTGAGAATGATGAGGGGTCATGTTGATTTGTTTATGTATAAAAGACTGGTTGGAAGTCTTATGTATTTGACAACAACAAGACCTGATATTATGTTTGATGTAAGTTTGATTTCTAAATTTATGGAGTCTCCGAAGAACACCCATTGGCAAGATGGAAACAAGATTCTAAGATATGTTGTTGGAACAACAAATTATGGTGTCATGTACACATCAGATTCAGATTTTAAGTTGATTAGATATATTGATAGTGATTTTGCAGGTTATGTATATGACATGAAGAGTACATGAGGATATGTGTTCTCTTTGGATGAGGAGTTGTAGCATGGGCTTCAAAGAAGCAACCGATTGTGACTTTATCATCTGTTGAGGCAGAGTATGTTGCAGTGACAGCATGTCAGACTGTGTGGATGACACGTATTTTGATTGATTTGTTGCATGAACAACAAGAACAATCTCATATTTTTCACTGAGAATAAATCAACCATTGCTCTGTTACGTAATCATGTTTTCCACAAGAAAACTAAGCATATTGATATAAAAGACCATTTTATTCGAGAGCTCATAAACAATGACAAAATTTTTGTAGAGTTTTGCACATCTGAAGATGAGTTTGCAAATATATATATATATATATATATATATATATATATATATATTTTGGAATAGATAAGAGAGTGATGAAATAAACACAAAATATTGAATTTTGAGTGTTTACAGGGGATTTTATACTCTTTTCATTTTTTAGTCTGATTTTGTAAACTCATGTTAAATGTTCAGAGTAATTTATTTTTGTTGTAGCATGTATACTATGTTTTCTATATCAAATTGAAAACATCATTTAAATTCTTACACTATGTAGTGTTTTTCTATTTAGATTTACTAAAGCTATTTCAGTGTTGTAATCTGAGTTTTAGTTTGTTATTATAATTCCCCTATTCTATTGTAACTCTGTTTGTTGTAGCTTATTATACAGATTAGAATATGCAGAACATATCGTTCACTGAAACAGTTGTTGAAACTGTGGTTCTAACTTACTGTTGTAGTTTGTTGATGAAACAGTTGTTGTAGTTTACTGGTGTTATTACAAAGTGCTGAAAGTCTTGTTGTAATTGTTTGTTGTTTCTTGAAGCACTTCGTTGCATCCTTCAGTAACATACACTTAATAAAGTTTTGTAAGTTGAGACAATTACTTCCATGTCCAGTCAACAACAACTTGTTCCTTTTTCTCTACATGCATTTGTTATCAAGACCAAACAATGTTTACCCTATACAACATGAGACACGGAAGATTTTGGGGTACTCTATATGTCAACGTACATCGAAGAAAGTTCTGTGCGTTTACATCCATAGCCAATCAACAACAACGTGTTCCTCTTTCTATGCATGGATTTCTCATAGATCCATGGCCAATCAACAACATCCTGTTCCTCTTTCTATGTATGTATTTTTTATACATGTCGAGAGAAGTTGTAACTTCATACATTCGTTGGCCTGAAAACTACTAAATATGGCAGGCAGCAGCACGATTCTGATAGTTAGAGCTACAGGTTACATTGGTCGGCATATCACCAAAGCCAGCCTTGCTCTTGGCCTTCCTTCTTGTGAGAGAGTCCACAGCTTCTTATAATTATGAGAAAATCCAGCTTCTGGAATCATTAAAGGCCTTAGGTGCTAATATCGTCCAGGTAAGTAAATCTATTTTAGGGTAAGATATTCAATAAAATTATTTAGATGTGGTGAAGTAGATGATTTAGACATAACTTATTAAGAATGAATATGTACTTTCCTTTCTCCAGGGTTCGCTGGAGGAATATGAGAGTCTTGTAGAGGCAGTTAAAATAGTGGATGTAGTTATCTCCGCAATAGGTGGAGGTTCATCACAAATGCAACTACTGCACAGTTGTATTGGACCGTTTATGCTTCAACGCAATATTATCAAGGCTATCAATAGAGTTGGAACCATCAAGGCATGGAATATAGTTAATTAAGTTTTTTTTTTAAATATTAATAATGAATCATTTGGATGTATCATAAGTTGTGATCAATTAGGTGTTTTAAAAAAATTGATATTAATAAATTTGGATTTGTCATAAATTGTGATCAATTTAGTTTTGTAGAAAACAATAAATTTAATTAAGTGTGCACCTTCTTATATCTATTACATATATGAATGCATTTACTAAAATAATTAAAACTAATCATGAAAGTTTTAGTTAACCGAATGTGGCTGAGGCTGGTCGGTGTTTTGATAATACGTTGGAAGTATGTATTGGAAAATAATTAAACGGGTTATGAAAAATTTAATTAAACAAACATGGCTCAGGATTTCCAGTGTTTTGATAATACAGAGATTTTTTCCGGCAGAGTTTGGGAATGACGTTGACAGAACGAATGCAGTGGAGCCTGCAGAGAGTTCGTACTTTGCAGTAAAATCTAAAATTAGTCGTGAAATTGAAGACCAAGGAATTCCTTATACATACATTTGGTACAACTTTGCTGGGATTTTTGTCACAACTTGAACCATGCATTTTCTTCTTCTTTGGATTATGGTGTATCCACATCAATCCTCTTGGTTTAATGGATAAGTGTTCCCATTTGCAGCTTTGAGTTTAAAATGGAAACTCTTTGTTTCCACTGATAGCTTGCATGTGCGTCAATGGAGAAGAAGTTGAAGGTGATAGGTAGAAGTTGAAGGTGATAGGTATATATGACTATGCAATCAATGAAGAAGAAGCTCAAGGTGATAGGTATACATGAAAATTGTCTTTGTTAGAAATGATGATTTCATAAAAGAGTTTATTATAAAGCTAAAGTGGGAAATTGGTCCATGTATCAAACACATGTTGAGTTGGAAAGTTATGGTGCATTGTGTTTTGTAACTAGGTATAAAGAGGGAGCACAAAATACCAATGAAATATACCTCTTATAGTGATCATTATATTCTCGTTGAATTTTAAGAGGTCAAATTGTGCCATGGTTAGTTATCTGCTATGATAAGAGGAGCATAAATGTAGTTTTTAGTGCCATCACAAAGCCATCCATGATTTTTGAATATTCAAATAGTTGTTTCTATTGAAACTTGCACTAGCATTTTATGATGGAGGTTGAAGTTCTTTGTGATTATGTAATTTCTCTAATAATGCCCCCCCCTCTCCTCCCACCCTCTATATGTAATTTCTCTAATAATGCCTATAGAGGGTGGGAGAGGGGAGCATTATTAGAGAAATTAGGGTGGGAGGGAGCGGCATTATTAGAGAAATTAGGGTGGGAGGGAGCGGCATTATTAGAGAAATTACATTCTATATCCAATTTCTCTAATAATGCCTATAGAGGGTGGGAGAGGGGAGCATTATTAGAGAAATTAGGGTGGGAGGGGGCGGCATTATTAGAGAAATTACATTATGTAATTTCTCTAATAAAGCCCCCCCTTATGTAATTTCTCTAATAATGCCCCCCCCTCAGAGAAATTACATTATGTAATTTCTCTAATAATGCCCCCCCTCCCACCCTCTATAGAGGGAAAAGACATGAAATTCCTTATTTATCCAATGGAAGCCACATGATCATCATAAGGTTCTTTGATATACTCCATGGGTGGTTTGAGAATAGGATACAACATGGTGCTAGATTGCATGTAATGAGTCATGGAAGAGTGGTATGGTTGCTGCATTGATTGGTGTAAAGTGACAGCATGGTCATATGGGAGCTTTTCCATAGTGCCATATGTTGTCCACCATATAATATTTATAACATAATGTAAACCTCCATTTTTAACTTGGACAAGATTATGACCTAGCTAGTGTTATATATCCCTATGGAAATCATTATCATAATATGTTGTTGGGATATGAAATGGAGTTGATAAAGGAGCGAAATTTCTAACTCCTAATGTGTGGTAAACATAGCACCCACAAGAGGATGGAAACTAGAGTAGTGTTTCAATGGAAAATAAAGTGATATGAATGTGTGGTGTATCCAAGCAATTTTGGAAAAGCTATCTGATATAATATATAAAGAGGTAGAGTTCTAAATACAAGAAATAAATGTGGTCGAGAGAGTGATCCCAAAATAACGGCATAAGGTGATCATTCATGGAAGGCTTGGAACCATGACTATGGTTGGATGTTGAAGGCACAAAAAGAGTGTGTGTAAACCTCAATTGTTGCATTTTCTTTATGTGTGTTGTACAATGGAACTAAGGATGATAATTTAATGTTAGGGGTGGTTTTCACGCAAAGATATATGGATCAATCGTGGCAGTGTTAACAATGTAGGTTTTGGCTTTAATCTGTCACCAACAAGCCATTCATTCCCATTGGGTTTGAAATCTGTAGCATTATTAGTATACAACACATTGACCTTACCTTGGTTTGAGAAACCTGCAACTTTTCCGAAAGGAACATAGCATTTTGGTAAATCAATAGCTTGAATAGTAGAACCATGTGGTGGGATCTAAAAGCAAAACACATCTATGAGATAGAGAACAACAAATATCTGGATACTAACTAGAAAATTAGAACAACAACCAAACAAAACAACCTTTGCAATATATACACACCTTAGTCACAGGCCTCACACTCTAGGTTGGAGGACCTGTAGAGTGAACATTTCCATGGGGCATGGGTTGACCTACAGAAACTGAATGTGATGATTGCAGTCCCTTAGATGGCTGAGTTGATCCTTTTACATCCAAAGCAACATTTTGTTTCCTTGTTGTTGGTGCAACTTTCGAATATGGCACCTAAGAGACAGTTGTTGTGGAATGGATTTTTCTATAGGGATGGAATAAGACTTTCAATAATACCACTTGTGCCATACTTTGGAGTGGTCATATTGTTCCATAGGGACAAAATAAGAATTGGAGCATGTACTCCATTCATAGTGTGAAAAGAAATCTATTGACATCAAAGAGAGCATAGAACTTGGTGTTCATCCATTCTAGTCTTAAACTATTCTCATGTAAATATCCTCACTACAGAGAGGGGCCTTGTAAGGAATGGGATGTGAATCCTAGTTTTAAGGAGTCTACTGGAGATGGTGTCTTAAACTTGACAATTGATGTTGATCCACCACCATCTAATGACGATGAATGGGAAAGCAAACAATTCTTTAAGCAACATTTGGAATGATGACAACAATCATGGAGATGAGGACCTGAGCTCTTTAGATCATGATTATGATGGTTAACCTTCTCTTCATTAATGTTTGTAATACATGCACTTTTTTTATTTTCAAGTTTGTATAATTAGAATTTAGCTTACGTGCACCCAATCTTCCCTATTTCTGGAGTTTTGTACACCCAAACTACCTTATTTATAGAGTTTTGTACTTGACATGGAGCTGTAGATTCTTGGAAAACTTGGTGCTTGTTAAGTTTGTAATCTATAAGTTATAAGTGGTTTCTATTAAAAAACCTTTTGTGTGGTGTACTTCATTAACTATATGAGCCAATGCATCTCCAATGTTTTTTTTGTTCTTGCCTTAACCTTTAGCACTTCATGTAAAATCTCATAATTGTTTGATGATGAAACCTTTTCACTAATTGGAGAAAGAAAGTATAGATATGAGGTAAACATCTAATCTTATTTAATCTTTGCTTCATTTTTCTATACATGACCACCCTATGCATCTACCACATTTTTTATGTTGTTATATTTTAAATTAATTTATACATTAATATATTTGTATTAATATGTTAATGGTAGTCCCAAGGCATGTCCACTGTCAACTAGCAACAACCACTTTATAAAAGTGGTTGCTATAAGTGGATCGGCATCATTTTTCACCTTTCCAAATTAATGATGCCGATCTATGTATATCAACCACTTTTATAAAGTGGTTGTTGCTAATCTTTTAGTCGTTGATGAAAAACCTTCCCCAATTATGTAGTGATGAAATCTTTTATATATATATATATATATATATATATATATATATATATATATATGATAGATTAAGTAAGATTAATTATTTATAGTATTTGAAGCTTCAAATCTTGATATTATATTTCAAATGTATGTAAAATTATACAAGATATCAACAGCCTTGATGTGATGTTAAGTGAAGGAAATACAGTATTAAGAGATCAAAGGAGAATTGACAAGATGTCACAAAGAGACTTCATGGATAATACTTAGTATGAGAAGGCTTTTTCTCAAACATATTGCATTTAATCATTGCACTATGTTGCAAGATATACTAAGTTGTAGGGAGAAGGTGGAATTTTCCAAAGTTTTTTTGACTAATGTATTACATAATAGCAATTTTGGGGTTATGAGGATTTAAGGACATGAGTTGGGGTTTATGTTGGTTATGATGGATAAAAACACTCAAATATATCTTTGTTTTGGGGACAAAATGTATTATATCATTTTTAAAAGAATTAATACAATTTACAAATTTTGTTGTTCTATTAATTTACATTTTCAAATTTGACTTAATTTTTATTTGATATTGTTATAATTGTAATATTTTTCAATTAGAAAACCATTTTGTACTAATTCCTTTATTAAAAACAAATTTAATTAAACATGTAATATTTTATTTAACACAATTTTTTTTTTTTTTTTTTAATTTATGAATTTTTTTTTTTAATTTATGAATTGTAAACATAATTTATTGTTTTCAATTGAATTTTTATTTTTTTTAACTTTTCATTCTGAAAACTGAAAAGGCTACATCTTCCATGATTATATACTCTTCTCACTAGAACGGACCCTTCAAATTTAATGGGCACAGGCCATTCCAATCAGTGGACGCCTATAGGCCTAATTAATAGGCCAATAATAAATGTGGTCAGTTAAACAGGCGTGAGTATTTTCATTTTCTGGGGCAACTTGCCTGCATACCAGGGGATGCCTGCCAACGTGGGGAAGGCGATTTCGACTGCGAGGTATCTTTACGTAAGTCCTACGAAAACCCTTTGAACGAAGCGAAGGAAAAATATATTGACAGAAAACATGGAAGTATATCGGGTTTGGTGGGTAGCTTTCACCTCACGCGAGAGCAGAATGCAACACCAGGTTGTGTGTACTTGAAAAATCGATAACCCAACGCGCCAGGCAAGTTGCAACTTGCAGTTATTAAAAATCGAAGGAAGAAGGATATATATAAACAAGTCTCTGTGTCGTGTTTTAATCACTGCTTTTCTTTTCAGAGATGGCTGCCTCTTCACAAGTTTGTCATAATAATGAATTTTTGAATGGTGGGTTGGCTTTGCCAGACCTGAAGAGAATCAATAATGGAATGTTGGTGCTTGAGAAGATCGATTATATGGATGCTAATCCAAAAGAACCCCATTCTGTGATTCATCTCAAGGACGAGAGGCTGAACGGGGTTATGAAATTTGCTGAAGATGAAGTCGGATTAATCGGGCAAACAGTTGATGTTGATGTTGATGGAAAGGGCAGTACTGAGTTGGAATCAATGAAACAAGGTGAATTAACAGACGGGTATTCTGGAGCGATCTCGGTTTCTGATACACTAGGAGACATGCATTCAGAAGGAAATTTGACATATTACGACGATCTTCTGGCAGAGCTCGATTTATTCGTGGACAATAGCACTGGCGAACTTGGAATGATCATGAACCTTTTCGATGGAGATTCAATGACTAATATGTATTCGGATCCCGTGTATGGTTATGCTGAGACTCCGGTAGTTTTCTATGGGTCTCTGTGGGAGGATGATATTTGGCAGTTGAATGAACCTCCAGTAATTCAAAACGGTTTTGAATCACCGCGACGAGAAGAATTTAGAATTAGTGGAGCGGAGTTTCACGACGGTGGGATCGATTTTAGATCAATCCATCCAGCTGTGAGCTCCACTCTGGAGGAAGGCCTGTAATTACGTATTGTGAAGAACAATTGCCTTATTTGTTAAAAAAATTGTTTAACGTTATTCCTTTACGTGATTATGAAATCTCTCTACTCAACTCTGTCTATTCTAAAACATAAAATATAGGACTCGTGTATTGCCTCTCACGCCAAATAGCCAGTTATCATTATCTTGGATTGCGACGAATTTTATTCCCGGAAACTCTTCCGGAAAAAATCAGACTACCTAAAACAAAAGTAGCCTGTTTTTATAATGTTGTAGGGCTGTGAAATTCAATAAATAAAATATAATATTGTATTTTAATTTGAAATTCTGCTGGTTTGAGCTCAGACTTGAAAGACGTGCAGCTACAGACGCAAACACCACGGCCCTTCAAAAATGATGGGCCAGGAAACCACTGGAACTAGAAAGTCCTGGTGGGCATTTGGAGGGAGGTTTCATTGCCCGTGGAATAAAAATGAGAAACTTGCAACATGTGTCAGGACACTCTCTGAAAAATCAGTGCACATGGCAGCGCGTGTTTACAGAGACACATTATACATAGGTATTGTTTACTGCCCCAAAAGCATGGCACCAGCCGTTCGCTCACTGCCATTACGCCCTGTCGAGCATAGATTGAGCTTCATCAGCTGTACGAAGCGCCGTTCACGTGCTTTTGCAATGTACATGTCGTGCTCAAGTGCTTTGGATGGCATCATGGCTGTGCCTGTCCCTGTGTCTGCCGGTGCGTGCCTCGATCTTAATATCATATACATTACGCCATTTAGGGTTGGAATTTGGAAACAGGGTTTTCCTGTGTGTTTATTATCCCATCCATTGTTCGCATTCGGAAACTGGTTATCCTTTCAATTTGAAGGTTTTCCATCATTTGACTGTGTTTTTTTAATGGATAAGTATTAGAAATCTATGAAGATCTCTGAGAACAGTTTACAAATTATATGTTTCTTGTTTTACTCTCACAGCTTAGTTATTTTTGGAGTTTTGTTGAGTTTTTTTTCCTGACTCCTGTTTCACATGCTACACAGGATGCAGTGTTTTGTGCTATTGAAAGCTCCAGAAGAGAGGCTATTATATGTACTCTTTCTTTTCTATATATGTTATATGTTAACATATAACATATATGTTTCTAGTTTTTGCTAAGAAAATGGTGGTAGGCTTGTCCAGTCAGAAAGATGTAATGTGTATAAATTTATATTTTCTAATATAAAAAGTAATTTTTCTGTTGAAAAAGAAAAATATTAGAAATCTTTTTCAATAGTGTATAGAGAAAAAAAATAGAAATTTAACTCAACTTATATTTATATTAAATTAAGATTTATTAAATAATATATCTATATTAAATTAGGATTTATCAAATAATAGGGGATTTAATTTCTTAACATGTAAACCTTTTTATTATTTTTTTATTATTGTTATTTTTTAATTAAGTAAAATATATTTTTTTATTAATTCAGAGCATTACATAACTCCTAGTCACACTAATGCCTCATAACACCTCATCACACTAATGCTTCAACATCTCTCCTCCATACTAGGCTATATAACATCTTGATGTGCAAAAAATCAATGACATTATTGAACAAAGCTCTTTCAATAGTGTATACAGAAGAAGATTAGAAATCTAAACCACCTTAGATCCATGTTAAACTTGGATCTATCAAGTATCAAGTACCAAGAGTAATCCAACTTTTATTATCATTATTTTTTTTTATTTTTATTATTGTTGTTTTTTAATTAAGTCCACTTTATTTATTATTTCATTCTTTAATTATTGTTGTATTTTTCAATTAAGCCCACTTTATTTTTATTAATTAAGTGGACTTAATTTTTTATTAATTAAGAGAATCACATAACTCATCATCACACTAATGTTTCATTGTGTGGCTCTACATCTCATTACTAGGAGATGCTCATGTAACATAATGCATTAAAATAACAATAAAACATTAAATTAATAATAATAAATAAAAAAGTAATAATAATAATATATATATATGTGTGTTTTAAATTATTATTATTATTTTAATGTTTTATTATTATACTGATTTCTCAACATCTCCTCCATACTAGGTTATAAAGCACCTCACTACTTTCATGAAAAAAACTAAATGAGATTATTCAACAAAGAGCTTTCAATAGTGTGTAGAGAAGAAGATTAGAAATCTAAACGAGCATAGATTCATGTTAAAGCTAGATTTATCAAACACCTAGAGAGATCCAGTTTCTTAAAGTGAAATTTCTTTTTATTTTTTTATTTTTTTATTGTTATTTATTTTAATTAAATTTAATTTTTTATCATTTCATTTTATTTTTATTATTTTATTAATATTAATTTTTTTAATTAAATAAAATTTATTTTTATTAATTAAAATAATTGGATTTTCTTATTAATTAAGAGAATCACACAACTCCTCATTGAGATTATTGAGATTATAATAAAAAAAAATTAACAACCATTCATAAGATCATTTAGTTTATAACTTATGATGAAAGTTTTTGTAATCATTGCATAAATACTATAGTTAAATAACATTATAACTTATCATGAAAGTTTTTGTAATCATTACATAAATACTATAGTTAAATAACATTAGTAATGATATATAAAGTTATTTAGTTTATAATTAAAGATGAATTCTTTTATTTTAATATTTTCATTAAATTAAAGTATTGATTTTTTAAAAGTTATTATTAATAATGGTGAAGGGGAATGGGAGGTCTGTGGTTTCGCTCAGCACTCTAGCATAGAACTTGAGGCTTAGTCGTAGGCCCAAGTGGGGGTCTCTTCTCGGTGGTCCATGTTCTCCACTTTCTCTCACTCCTTTTTCCCGGCTCCCTCTCCCGACCCTTTCTCTCTCATCACTCCCTCTCCCGCGGACTGATTAAGGTTCTAGGGAGGTTATCACAGTTTTTCCCCCGATAGACTCCCGTCCAAGCAAGTTCTTAGATTTACCCCCTGTTATCGACACTCACTGTCTACGCCCGTTGCAATCAAGGATATAGAACTGTTAGAATTTGAGGCATATTTTTTGGACAAGAAGAAGATATGGGTTTCTCCACCTGGAACCTGACCCAACTCTGGTGCAAGCTCGAAGGAAGATAAGTGTTTTCTGGAGGATCATGAAGGCTCTAGTGGTCCGAGTTTTCTTACCTTAGGAGGTTGGGATAGCTTTGGGGGTCTCTAATCAGAGGCTTTGATCGATGCTAGGTCTATTGTGGCCTCACCCTTACCTATTCTCTCTCCTCTAGAGATGGATCTCTTGTTGAATTATTGTATCCTTTTCCCTCACTAGAAATTCGGGCGCAAAGTGACTCTAGGACAATAGAACAACTTGTTGGTGACCTCTCAGGAACTAGGAAGGATTTTCCTTCTTCTTACAACCCTCTCGGTAACATCCACAACTAGGTCAAACCTTGTTCCGATCAAATAATCCCCACTCATGGTTGCGATGTGCAAGACAAAGGGTGAAGTTCTCACTCAGAGACTAAAGGTAACTCCTTAATATCCCTTTCACCAATGCTTTCACAAAAGGTTCGACAACAGGATAACATGTAGGAAGAAGACTCAAAGGAAGAAAGTAGACAAAGGGAGCTTCAGGAGTAAGAAAATCCTCGTTATGTGGAAATCAATCAAAGGTCTTCTTCATCGAGTAAGAAAAGTTATTCGTCCATCAAGTCGGCTTCCCCTCTCAACCTATCCTAGGGAGACGATGTAATGCTTCCACAAGTCCAAGACATGGTGGAGAAGGTGCTAGTAGGAAGAGAAATTGGCCTATATTTCAGTCAACAAACCTTGGAGGAATGGGTTGGTAAAACTTTGGGGAGGAAGCTAGAGGTGGCTTTAGAGGTCCAAACCCTAGCCAAGGGGTGGTTCATGCTGAAATTTATGAAGAAAGAAGAGGTGGAATGGGTGTTAAAATCACTTTGGCATTTAGACTTAACCTCGATTCTGTTAAAGAAGTGGTATCCTCTTTTGATGCAAGCAGAGAAAGAGTGGATGAACTTCCAATTTGGGTGAGACTATTGGGGCTTCCAGTGGAATTCTGGACTAAGGAGGGTTTCAGACTGTTGGGAAACACAATGAGAGATTTTTTAGGTGATGATATGTCTTTCTTAGAGACAAATAAAATGTCGGTCGCTTAGATTTTGGTGTTCTTAAATATCAGAAAAGGCCTTGCAGAGGAAATAAACCCGACTTGGAGGGGTATTTGTTTGGTTCAGAAATTGGATTATGAGGGAATTTCACTTAGATGTCGAAGATGCCACAACCATGGTCATGTGGAAAAGGATTGAAAATTTCCTTTTCTGGAAAAGAAACGAGTCTGAGAACCAAAGGGCCTAAGAAGGAAAAGAAGAGAGGAGCATCGCAACTGGAAGATGACCCTCCCCTCGCAGCATCGAGGCTTTACTCTTTGAAGGTCCAGGATCAAGATGGGTTTTCAGCGTCAAATCCCCTTAAGGAAAGTGTGGATTATATGGATCTCGTACATGAGACAAATTTCTCCCCAAAAGGTCAATTCGTCTTGTGGTTGTCAGAGCAGTAGGATCTAGCTCATCCCATACCACCATCACATCCTTATTATCCTTTTCATGCTTTCAATTTAAATGTTCATTCTATTACTCTTGTTGGGCAGGGGTGGGCTGGGATCTCCAAAAATCTATTACCAACTTCATGTTTCGCATTAAATTTGACCCAATCTTCCCCTATGCCTTCTTCCTCCATGATTTCCTTGAACCCTGTCAATCCCTCAAATCCTTCTCGTGAGATTTATTCTTCCCCTTCATCCTCGAGAGACTCGGAGGAGGAAATGATTCCCTACCATCTTCGTAACAAATCAATTCTGACAATAAAGGAAATAAATAAGAAGTTTGAAGGACTAATTCTATACCCTCCTACCACCCAAGGGATAAGGGGGTAAGGTAGGAAATCCTTTTTGTCAAAAGAATAATCCAAAGCATCGTTGGATATAGCAACAGAAAAACAACAGTCGATTCTTGGGGCCCTTAGAGAATCTCATCCCTTGGAATGGGGTAGGACATGAAAAAAATTTCATTAAACTTTATGGGTGTAGCGAGACCCTCCAAAAAGTCCACTCTCCAAAGGTTGGTGGAGTTAAACCAACCTGATATCATTTTTTTGCAAGAAGTGTTGGGGGATGAAGCAGTGATTACCTATTTCTTAGAAACAACACTCAAAAGATGGAATTTCTTCGGTACAAGTGTTAGAGGGAGATCAGGTGTTGGGTCTGTGTTATATTCTTTGCACGAGTAGCAGTGTCACATTTTTTCTTTGGGAAACATGTTGCATTTTTGCGTCATTTTTCATGTTGCCTCGATTTTCATGTCCATTTTTGGGAGGTTTCTCAGCACATGGTGTTTTTCCAATGGTTTTCTATTTTTGGTTAAGGAATTAGGCTTGTGGACTAATCCAGGTCATTGGGTTAGGGTTTTGGATGTCGATGGCTCATATATGCATATTGCATTGTAAACAATGTATCACTATGAAGGAATATAGAATATGATGGTTTTCCCGGTTTCGGTTTACAGGTAAAACTCTTTGTGTAATGTTTGTATTTTCCATTGTATATTTTATATTTTTATTGAAAATTTGTTTGTAGTAAATACTGTACAAGGTTAAAATCTACATCAAGAAGCTTGGGAATTAGATGGAAATCCAGTAAAATAAATATCTTAAGCTCTTGGAGCTATGAACTGGTTCTGGGAGAAAGAGTATTTTCCAAACTCCTTGGAAAGGAGTTTTCTGTCATAAATGTGTATGGCCTCCACCAAGACAGAGAAAATTTCTCGAAAGGTCTGTTGAGGAAATCCTTTCTAAATAATCATGACATCATTTTGGGAGGAGATTTAAATTTCTCCTTGGGAGAAATTGAATCATCAGGAGAAAAGGAGAGGATTGGCCCACTCTCAAATTTCTTCTCCCATATGATTGTAGGAAGGGGCCTAGTGGATCTAGTTCCTCAAAAAATAACTCTAACTTGGTGAAACAAAAGACTGGTAAAGGAATATATTGCAAAAAGATTAGATTGTTTCCTCTTGTCAAGGTATATTTTGGATTCTATCCTCATGTGTAGAAAATGAGTAGGAAGTGGGGAAGACTCAGATCACCATGTTATTTTACTCGAATTTGTCCCCCAACCAAAAAAACCTATGAGTCCCTTTAAATTCAACTCCTCATGGCTAAAAGACGGCAAGTTTATACCTCTAGTAAAAGACATTTGGACGCCCATTGATTCCTCCATAGGTACGCGGAAAACTATTCAAATGGCCACAAACTTGAAAAGGTTGAAGAAAGAGACATACCAATGGGAAAAAATAAAAAGGAAAAGAGAAGACCAGGAGTTGGATGAGATAGAAAATGACCTTCAGGACCTGTATGAAGCAGAAGGAGGAGGGTACTCCAAATAGGAATCCAAAGACCAATTTCTCAACCTTGAAAGGAAGAACAATCTTTTCCACCAAAAAAGAGAAGAAGAGTGGCACTTAAAAAATAGAGGTTTGTGGCTCAGAAGTTGAGATGAGAACACAAAATTATTCCAAGATTATGTGAAAGCAAGAAGAATGACAAATACTATATGGAGTTTGATTGGTCCTTTTGGAAACAAATCCTCCTCTTTCCAACACATGGCACAATTGGGTACTCTCCACTTTAAAAATATCTTTAAGGAAGAGGCTCACCACCAAATTGAGGCCATCTTGGGAATAATCAAACCTTTCCCCAGATTTGAAGAAGTGGAAGATAATATGGAATTAATGAAATAAGTACAGGAGGAAGAATTAAAGGAGATAATATTCAGTTTCCAAAAGCATAAAATCCCATGCCTAGATGGTTGGTCTATGGAATTTTCCTACAGATCTTCCTACAGGTCTTCCTGCTCCTTTGGAAACAATTGAAATATGAACTCAGACAAATTCTCCAGCAACAATAGAGGCAATTATTCAGACCGAGGAAGTATTTCACTCCACTGAACATGAGGCCATCATTAGCAGGTTAGAAGCAGAACTAGTGCAATCCCAACAAACCCTGAATTAATGTAGAAGTGAAGTGGTAACAATGGAAGAACATCAGAAAGTTGTCAAACAACTTCAAGCCATGTCAACTACAGAGAATGAGACCTTTGTTGAGCTCAACAGAGCTCAAGTAAAGGTGAAGAAAGTACAGGGCCAGTTAGATGGAGCCTTGGAGAAAATCAAAGAAATTTTCTCAGTTTATTCTGATATAGTAGCTTGCAGGGCCCCTGCTACTAATTACATCTTATTTTTATTAGAAAGTTATATGTTGCTAAGGATAAAAGCTATTAGAGCAGGAAAACCTTTTGAGTTCACCATTTTTTTTTATTTTGTTTCATGTTTTAGAGAACAAGAGGAGGGAGTACAATACTTTATGTTTGAACTATACCTTCACAACTTCATCATAGGAGAGAACAGAAAAGAGAGCCCCAATCCTTTCACTAGGGACATGCAGTTTCAGGCATTCTTGTCCTTTGCCAAAAACCAAACCAGGTGGGCTAAAGAACACGTGGTTTTTATGAAAAGGGAGACTGGGCTAGACCTATGGATCAGAGGGGAACCTCCTAAAACCATTAAAACCATTATGAAGAACATAAAATTCATGAAGAGGGAGAAGGTTGTAGAATATTTATCCCCCATCCATAGACATGTTATAAATTCAGGTCTATAGACCCCCCTTCAAAGACATGTTATAAATTCAGGTCTATAGTATTTTACAGGGCTTAAAGAAGAATCCATTTTTGTTGCTAAACTAAGATGGGATGTCTCCTCAAACACAGTCAAGAACAGGGCACCCTTTGGTTTCAGAAATTTTCATGCAGCCACCTTCAGGTTAGAGAGGTATATCAGAATGATCCTAGATGAAGGACCTGCCCAGATTGGATGTACGTACAGTCTTCCTATTATTTGGTATCCTCCAAAGGGTTATCCGAGTATTTATGAAATTCTTAGGAAGGAAGAAGATGCATCTTTTGAAGAGCTTAAAGGTAAGATTGGGTTTAGGAGACTTGGAGAAAAGACCACTTCTCCCTTTAGTGTCACTGCTTTACATGTAAAATATTTTCTTGCATGAGGACATGTGTTAAGCCCTAATATTGGCTCATTACCCCTTAATTGGGGAATATTACATTAGTAATGTTATTTTATTTATGTCAGCTTTATTCCATTAGTTGTAATTATACCTCCTAGTCTCCT
>JZKD02S0428435.1:115217-136522 GCA_000966675.3 Picea glauca
TTGAGCATATATAGTGCGCAACTATCTTTGAAACAAAAGACTTCCCTGGGTTGATAATTTATGTTTCACTTGGTTGTTTGAAATTAATTAAGCAATTATAGTGACCAACACCAAGGAGTCTTCTTTCTTAGATTCACCCTTAGCATATTGATCTTGATGATTTCTATTAGGCGCATTCATATGGAAGGGAGGTTTGAATCCTTTCCTCCTCTGATTAGACTTCTCCTTCTTATTATCCTTCCAAGATTTTTGCAAGGATTCTCTTCCCTGGCCTTGCTCATACAAGTATTTATCCTTCCGGATGGCCTCAGTAAATTTCTTGGGCTCATCATACCTAATCCTTTCTTTATAAAAGGATGGCAGTCCACTTAGAAATCTCTGTATTTTCACCTTCTCATCATCAATGAACCTGACATACTTTAACAATCCCAAGAACTTCTTCTCATATTCTACCATAGTCATGCTTCCCAGCCTGAGTTCAAAGAGCTCCTGCATTTTCTTTTCATAGAAATTCTCTGAGAGGTACTCCTTCTAGAAGTACTTTTTGAACCGCTTCCAAGTGATCCTACTCTCATTAATATGTTCAACTTGCTTCAGTTGATCCCACCACATTGCAACTTTCCCTTTTAAATGGTAGGTGGCAATCCTGGCTTCCAGGTTTGATGAATAGTTATGCAATTGAAAATACCTCTTGAGTCCAAATAAGCATGCTTCGACATCATCTTCCTTTTCTTTTTCACCAACGAAGGAGGGTGGCTTAAGCTTCCTTAGCTCTCCTTGCAAACTGTCCACTTCCTGCCTCCTTCTCTGGTGCCTAACAAGAGACACCTCTAGACTGCTTATGGAATCTTTCGATGCATAAAATTTTTTTTTTGAGTAAGGAGGTGAGTGGTGTCTATGAGTTTTGTTGTCACTTCTCTAATAAGTAGCTCTTCCACGATCCTCTCTTCTTTCACGAAACATGCCTTCTTCCTCTTGTTTTGAGTTTGATCCCTTCTTCATTTGCCTCTACAACTGATTTAAGGTTTGCAACACTCAAGCATTTATCTGACTTTTCTCTCTCATCAGTCTCTCATTTTCTTCTTTGTACCTCTGTACTTCTATTTTCATGCTTCTTACAGTTTCTGTTAATGTTTCTTACTCTCCTCTTCCCTTACGCCTATTGGACTCTATATCTACATTACCAACTCTGGTATTCTGGCCTTCGGCCTCTCTTTCGTGGATGGAGGCTTCCTCACCTTCTCCCATCTCTCGAATCTTCATTCCGAGCTGATATGTTTAATCTCTCAATTCTGCAAAATGTGCAAGTGGCCATTTTGTTAGAATTATGCATATGATAAACAAAATTTGTCAACAATGCTACAGGTACTTTTTCTTCTCAATTCATGAAGAACATATATGTATCAATCTACACCGTATAACACTTACATGCTATCCCTTAGCCGATACAAAATTTAATTCTGCACAGGCACTCCCTTCAAACCACTTCCCCATGTGACCACGGCTCGAAACCGTGACCAAATCCTTCCTGCCACTTTTTGTGTTAGAAATTACTATATCAGAGATCGTGTGGTTGAAAATCGATCGAGGGATGAGATCGATGGTCAACAATAATTGTGGGCTGACAATGTTCTCTCTCTTTATTGGAGAGCTCTATCCTCACAATATGAAAAGTGCTCGCCCAAATCTCCTTTAAATCGTGATCATTGATCCCTTATCTTAGTGAGATCAACGACACTGGAAAATAGCAGGCTATGAACTAGCACTTCTGCTAAATTTTCCTCCTCTCCTCGTAATGGTCCCCCACCTTCTATTTTTCGTTCAAGGATCGATGGCTATCTGTGGGTCCTACTTCCTTAGCGCCCTGTTCCAATCTCACACTGACAGGCGCTATCTCCTTCCTCGCTTGTAACCTTGGGTTGTGACCCAGGGCTTACCCTCCTAGCGCTTTGCAACTTTGAAACCATAAGCCAGGACCAAATCAAGGATCCTCATCCTCATTCACGATCAACGATCAAGATCCACTTCGAGACTCTGCGCTTTAGGAGTTTGACACTTTCTACCTCGTCTTTCCCTTGTAGTACTTCATACCTTAAGTTCTAGATCAGGTGCCACGCGTCCACCTCAAATCAACGAATCTAGTCCACTTCAAGACTTCAGCCTTTGGAAGTCTCAACTTCCCCCACTTGCTTCCTCCCAGAATGCTTCCACCCCGAGTTCATGATCTTTCTACGTGTGTCCTCCTAGCAGATCAATAGCTATGAATCAATTTGGGTCTTTGGGCTTCGGGAGTTTCAAACTCTCCGCCTTCAATTTCTCCCAGAGTGCTTTCACCCAAAGTCGATGATCCATCGATGTGTGTCTCTCATGGATCAATGGTTGTGAATCGCTTTGGCTCTTCGGGCTTCGGGGGTTTCAAACTCTCCGCCTTCACTTTCTGCAGGAGTGCTTTCACCCGAAGTCAACGATCTGTGGACACGTGTCTCTCACAGATCAACGTCCGTGAATCACTTCGGCTCTTCAGGATTCAGAAATTCAAGCTTCGTGAGTTTTCCATACTAGCATACTCCAATTCTCCTGAACTCCGAATTCCCAAACTGGCCAATCTGTCGACACGTGTCTCCCTTATCGGACGATCCGTATCAACTTCGGACTTCGGGAGTTTTTCCTTTTCGCATTCATCTTTCTTTCAAAGTGGTTATCTGCTAGAGTGTGGGATCTCTTGCCACGTGTCCACTTCAATCAATGGTCTGTATCTACTCCTGATCTTTGGAGCTTCGGGCTTCAGGATTCCTTTACTCACTTAACTTCTTCTTGTTTCTTCCCAGAGTATGAGATCGCCTGACACATGTCCCCTGCTTGAATATCAATGACCACAAGTGATTGCGAAGACTCAACTCACTCACTCTTTAATTTCCTTGTCAATCTAAACAAAGTGAAGATGCTCGTCTGTAGTGGGATCGATATCCACTGTTGGTCTATTGATCTAGCATGATCAACAATATTGAGTGATTGCAGGCTCACAACTTGCAGAAAATTTAATTTTCTTTGCAGTCCCCGCAATGCCTCCCCACCGTCGATTCTCTCCAATGAGATCTGATGGTTGTGACTTAACCCTTGATTTGCCTTAATCGGACAACCCTTTTTCACCTGCCCTCTGATCCAATGATCCCGAATCTCTCTTGATCCCATAGTGGTGATCTCTCTCGAATTCGAAAGGGATGGTCACAATCCTTCAAACCCTTACAAAGGATATTTGATGTTCTATCTCCTTCGTAGATTCTACAATGCCATTCCTCCTGATCTTTCCAACTTCATGGTCATAATTTGATCTCAACCACGAGACTCTAACCAACAGACCTATCCCATACTGGCCCGGTGTTTCAACCAGAAGCTCTAATACCAATCTGTAATACACCCTGCCACCCACAGGTCGGGGTACGCTACCTTCAAGCCCACACTTGGAATTCTTTCTCTTATCGATACCTTTTTAAATTAATAAGGACGCATAAAAGAAAAGATCTAACGACATGCACGTCAATAACCAATAAGCATGCATATTCTAAAAATTCAATTAAATGATAAATAAATACACAAGAGAATACATTCATATACATAGATCACTTACTTTATAAAAGAAAACACCAACTAGCTGCAGACTAAGGACTTTCCACCCAACCATAGACATTATTGCTCCAAATCTCAACGACAGTGTCACCCTTGAGTTAGGGATATGAATCCACAAGGACGGTTCTAGAGTGTTACTTGGCTTCCCAAACCAGTTAGCAATCAAGCTCTCATAGGCTTTCCCAACACTCACAATAATCCAAGTACCCAACTCTCTTCTACCCAGCTTGCACCACCCAAGAGAATGGACCTCCACCTTTCTCTACCACCCAGTCCCTCAGGCAGTCCTTCTCCTTCCAGGGCTCCAGTGCAACTGGTCCAGAATCTCCATGCTCGAACTCTTAGGACTCGCAGCTGTGAACAAAGATGGACACAGGCCAATGCACCTTAGATGTGCAGGCCTCAAGTCATGGTTGGATTACACCAGCAACCTCTACAACCAATGATACCATGGATTCTCTTCAGCAGTTCATTTTCCTTTCCCCAAGCCAAGACACGGATGAGGAAGATGAATGGGTGACGAAAATGAATGGAGTGAGATCTCCACCCCAGGTGTGAAACATTGAACAACCAGTGAATGAATGTGTGAGGGAAAGAATGGAATGAAATAAGAAGTGAAGGAGTGAACCCCCCAATCAAACCAGGGACGGGTTTAAGTATTTTCGTGGGGAATCAAGAACCTCCTCTCCTTCCCCATGAATCTCATGTAACTGATGCACTCCCTTAGACAAAAGGGTAATTAAAATAGGAATAAACATTTATCCCCTCAAGCCCCCTCTCTTGTGGAATCATAGCCCCCTATAACTCTAGTCCTTGTCCGTCTAGTAGCCAACAATGTAATTATTATTAATAATGATCAAAACATTACATTTCTTGGGCACACTGGCCTTTTAATAATTGTTTGGGCACTTCATCCTCTCAGCATTGTAACAATACATTATTTAAAATGGGGGCTCAAAACCCGGGGTGTTACAGGAAGTACTCATTGCATGCCCCATTTCTTTGTACATAGGAAACTGTTTGCTAAGTTCTCGTGGGAGGAGCAGTCTAACCTTCGTCCCTCACTGTTGTTAATCAAGAAGAAAGAGTCTCTACCAGAGAATAGTGGTCTATATAGGGAGTGTCCAATGGTAAATATGTTCAAGAATGGTTGTGCCTACGGTTGGGTGGAAACATGCACCCCTTTCAGCAGTTGCTTAACAATTCTAGTTTCTGATAAGTATTTTCATACTTTGTGTACTAAAACGTAAATGATGATTGAATATACATGTCTATGACTAAATTCTTTATTGAATGATTAAGGTAGAAATGTTCATTGTCTTTCTATGGATTCCATGCTTTTGAATGGTCTTCTGGTTTCGTCAGCTTAGGTGCTAGAGGGTTATGGAACGTGGGCCTGCAAGAGAGTCGAGGTAGGGTTAATTGGAATGCTTAATCCGTGATGACCTCTAGAATTTACCTTTGTGGGAATACTAAGTTCGAACTCTATGGAAGGATGGTTCCTCCTTCATATTATTCACATGTGTGACTGGGGGCTCATGCCCATAGCCTTAACCAATTCACGACTAAGAGTTAAGTGTGTGGCCCATGAGAATTTTCAAAGGACCAATATGACGAAGGTCTGGGAACCTTGCGCTAGGACGAAAAGAGATAAGCTATTCTAGCTTCGGGACCCTAGGAGGTCGGAGCTTCGAGGATATATGACATTACCAATTGCAAATCGGCTAAAGGAAACTTATTGCTATAGTTACCCACAAGATAAATCGACATGTGGTGGTGCCCCTAACCGTAAAAGATGGACCTGTTCCACCATTAAACCATGACCCACTTACCAATCGCAAAGTAACACGAGCCACAGATCCGAGGGAAATCGACAGTCTCCCTAGCCGTTGGATCTACATCATGGTCATCCCATTGTTGACCATTTCGATATAATAGAATCCTCGTAACACAAAAACCCTCGAATGTTAGAGTTGTGAATTAACGTGAGTCATGGATCTACGGATATTTCAAGATTCTCCTCCACCATCTGACCGGCTAGTGTAAATCACTTCGATTAATCACTACTCCAGGAGATCTGACATGTTGATGAACAAAGATATCATCGAAGTGTTGAATGTTGGATTGATGTGGTGAGCCAACATCACCAAGGGTGACATTGACCCATAGTAGGGGTGCCACGTGTCACCCTAATCCGTGACTTTCATAGGTCTTAGGGTTCAAATCGATCCTGACAAGTGTCACCAGTTGTTTCGACTACGTTCTACCCATATCCTCCACCAAAGGTCATCCATTGGACCTACGTCGTGGTCAGCCCGACGCTGAACACTTCAGGAGTAAAACAAAAACTACATGGCTAAAATCCCAAATGTCGAAGTCATGAAACAATGAGGACCATTGACCCAAATATCACTTGGGATCCCCCCTCATAGTTATATATAGGTCATGGTTACCCGACTCTGACCACTTCAGGAGTAATAAAAAAATTATATAGTTAACTCCTCAAAGGTTGAAGTTGTGAAGTAATGGAGGTTGTAGATCTAGAGATCTACATGAACACATCTCAAATGTGAATATCTAAGGGTTGTTGGAAGGTGTTCATTCCAGAGGGGTGGAACGCTGATGTCACCAAGGGTGATGTGGAACCATGTTCGACGTGCCATGTGTCACCCTGATTCGTACTTATCATAGACCCTATGAGCCTATTAGACTGTGACACATGTCACCCACTAATGGGGCCACGTGTTGTCTCTACCTTGCCTCGTGTCACCCCCTAACACAAGTTCACTTCCTCCTCGTGGTAGGTGGAGTACTCGAGACCCACCTTTCTTTACCTATATGTTTAATATGCCGCCACAAGAAAGGGTGGACCCTTCAGGAGTTTGGGATTTCGGGACTTCAGAGGATTTGTGTGAAAAAAGGAAAAGAGGCATTGAACATCGAAGTGTCGAACATTGAACTCCCCTCTAGATTATGTGTTCAATGAGGATCGAGTCCCACCATTGGATTAGAAGGTGGATGGACTTCCATTGTGGTTGTAGGAATTTGGAGACAGTACGAATGAGACAGACCCATGTGGGTGCCATGTGGCCCTTGACTAATAACAACCGAACAGCTTCGGGAGGCCATAACTGGAAATCCAAAGCTCGGATTTGAGCTTGGTAACAATCATTAGAAAGCTACAGGTGATTAGAATAGGATGAAGACCTCAGACCAAGGATTCAATACAGTTAAAGTAAGCAAAGTTTTGATTCCCCATCCCTAGAAAGGGTACTTAGGGGCCGAGTGTGTTACACCTAAGCATTGCCATCAATGCCAAAGGGTGGGATTTTTGGAAAGTTTGTTGTCATTGATGTCAACCCTTGGAGACTGATCTTAGATATTCATGTCAACCCTTGAAGAATTTTGGGAGCCCTGACAGTGTGGTTTTGGTACCAAAATTTGAATGAAAAATATGGATAGAAAGGATAGTGTGAATGTTGGCAAGACCCTCATAGATGGATAGTACGCATTGTGCCATTTTCAGGGATATGAAAAATGCCACGTGGTTCCTCACGGTTAGGGAGATATGGCATTGTAAAGTTGGAATCCCCGAAGTGTGGACAAGAAGCCCCTAGTTTGTTATAATTCTTGGTCAACAGGGTAAAGTTGTTGTAACAATAAAAACCTAGAAGCCCTAAGTTAAGGAGAGGAGTTACCTAGAAAAAATATATAAACACTTCAAGGAGTCATTCACAAGCATACTCACACACATATTCATTGCTCATATTTGTTGTCATCTAATGATCTTTTTGTTAAGGTTATAGCGTCATTTTCTGAGATAGCAAAGGAAGGTCGAAGGAGAAAGTTTTAGAGTTGCAACAATAAGGGCGCGTACACCCGTAGTTGCAGCAAGAAGGGAGTGGACACTCAGATTTGCAGCAATAAGGGCGTGAAAACTCAGAGTTGCAACAATAAGGGTGTAGACACCCAGAGTTGCAGCAATAAGGGAACGAAGACTCGGAGTTGCAACAATAAGGGCACAAACACTCATAGTTGCAGTAATAAGGGTGCAGACACTTAGAGTTGCAGCAAGGACAAATTGTATCTTGGATGGTATAACATATGCGTATGGAATTTCTTAGAGGTCCTTGTGATACATAGTGCATGGTTGCATATGGTTGAGGTAATATTGTTACATGCTCGAGACACAATGTTAGTACTTGATATATGGTTGTTATGGTTCATTATTAGAGACACATATTTGTGATATGGGCATACACTTGAGGCTTATCTTATGGTACATGACATGATTGAGAGTGATTTGATGTATGTTTGATGCACTTGATATAGTACATGGTATATGGTATAGGTTACACATGGTTGTTGCTCTAGTACATGATTCATTTTTCTTTATTGATGTATATTTAGTTCATGATTGATGCATGAGATAGTATGTATGTTGGTAGATAGTTGATGCATGGTATGACATAGGTTTTAGTTGGTTGATGAGAAGATACAGGTTGATGAGGAAGTGACCGTGACATAGTGATAGTAACATTGATAGAGTGATAGTGATAGAGAGAGTGTGATAATGACAATGACAGTGATAGTGATAGAGTTTGTGATAATGGCAATTTGCCTACATTTATATTACAGGGCGGTTGGACAAGGCAAGGATAGGTAGTTGTATCCACCTTCCGGTTGGAGCCAGAGAACTCAAGGGATTGTATCCTCCTTCTAGTTGGAGCCATAAAATTCACGAAGTTATAGCTTCCTTCGGGTTGGAGCTTGAGAACAGGGGGTTGGAGCCTCCTTCCAGTTGTAGCTGGAGACTCAGAAGTTGGTGCTTCCAATTAATGTATTCTTTTGATATATAAGAAATGAATTCCATGGTTTTCCCCCATTTGGGTTTCCACGTAAATTATGATGTACTATGTATCTGTTGTGATGTAATGTTGTTTATGATTATATTGTTGCTGATATATTGAATGCTAATGATAAATTATTGATTATTGTTAAAGAATATACTATGGTTAAAAGTACTAATATTTCCCATTACTGAATAACCAACCACATAACCCAAATGGAATAACCAACCATTCAAACAATCCTTGCTTGGTTTTGAAAGTAGTTTTCCATATGTCACCTTTTGCAATTATGATTTAATGGTAACTACTTCTCAAATTCAACTTAGTGAAATAAAAACATTCTTCAATTGATCCAATAAGTCATCAATTCTAGGAAGAGTACAACGGTTCTTTATCATAATCTTGTTCAAGGCTTGGAAGTCAATACATATCCTCCACGTGCCATATTTCTTTGAAACTAATACAATAGGAGAACCAGAAGGAGAGGAACTTGGTTTGATTATTCCTTTATCGATCAACTCCTGAACTTTCTTCTTTATTTATAAATTCTCGATCATCGATGACCTATAAATTCCAATGTTCGAATGAGGAGAATCCTACTGCAAATATATTTCATGTTCAACTTCCCTTTTAGGAGGAAACCCTGTAGTTTCCTGAAAAAACTCATCATAATTAGATATTACGTTGACCAACTCCTCTTTATGATATGGGTCACACCCTGATAAAGCATCTGTTATATCTTCTTCTTTTTGTTTCACTAGCATGAGAACAAAATATTTTTGCACTCATGAGTCTCTTGATTTTCCCTATGCTTACTAAAAAAATATTAGTCTTGATACAATGAAATCTAACAATATATTCAACCCCATCCTTGAAAAAGTTGATATTTATTTTTTTCGCGATAGAATATAGCCTTCCTGGCAAATAGATATAGACTACCCAAGACAATGCATCAAATTTCAAGAGGTACAACGTCTAACTCAAGCTTGTCAAAGAACATAATTGTTATTGCAAATTTGATCTTACATTGTTTCGTTACCCGCAACTTAGTATATTCACACACCCAACCTAATGGATATGGATTTTTGTGAGGTGTCATCTTCAAACCCAAATTCTTAACAATTGCTTCATATATTAAGTTAAGTTGAGATCGACTGTCAAATAAAGTATTTGCCTTTGTATGCTTGACTATAACTCTGACATGAAAAAGCTTGCTTCTTTTATTTTGATCCATATCAATTTCCAATTTGGCGAATTGAACTGAAGAATAAGAATGGATAGTTGATATACCTTTTCTTCCTATTTCCATGATCTTAGATTCATCTCTGGAATCTATCCCTAGATCCTTATGATCTCATGCAACAATCTTATACTTCCCTTTATTCTTGAATTTCTTCAGTCATAATTCTGGATGCAGCTTCCAACACTGTGATTCCTCATGTCTCTTTTTCTTATAGTTGTAACATGTAGCTCTTTCCTCAACTTGATTTACTGTAGATGATTTCTTACTCTTCCATTTACTTTTCGGTTTCTCTTCAAACTTGTATGGATTCTTATCTTCACTCTCATGCTTACCTTTACTAAACTCTAGATGTATATCTTGTACATAAACATTATCAATGTTAGTAGGGTTAAACATTAAAATAATGTGACCAAGATATGAGTGCATGCCACCAATATACTTTAGAAGAGTTTCATGAGTATACAATGAAATCGCTAATGATAATTCCTTCTTTTTGAATTCCTGTGTATATGCCTGAATATTTTGGCATTTACCCTATCTTAGATGTTTCCACTGTGTCATTTCCATTTGCGTATAAGCCAATGGCTATAATTGTTTTCTCATAGCCTTAGTAAACATATCCTAGGAAGAGATGACTTTACCCTTTTGAACAAGATCAACTTGCATCTTACTCTCCCACCATATTAAGGCAATGCCACTTAGTCGAAGAGAAACTAGTTGTATATTTGCATCATTTTCCATGATCTTTTGAACCCTACAATATACCTCTATTTTCTTGATCCAGTTGTCCAATTTATCGACATTCAATTTTCCATCATAGGTCAACAATTCAAACTTAACATCCAACTTTAATAAAGGATTATTATGATCAAACTTCTTAGAGGACTTCTTTCGATGAGAAGAATGTTCACTTGCTTCAGAAGAAGATGATGATGAATATGGTGAGGGGGGTTTTGAAGGTCCACCACCTTCGCCTCCTTCTTCTCCTTTTACTATAGATTCTCCACTGATGGGATTTTGATTTCTTCACTGCAAATCATCTATTATCTCTCTCATTGAGTGAAGTGTATCCATCATTTATTTTGGACACATGGGAGGATCTTCTTCTTCCTTCCCTTTGGAAGCCATCTTATGCTTACAAAGTCTTTTTCCAATCTCAGACTCATAGCTTATAAGTTTTCCTTTACCAAGTTTGAGTTTGGATCTTGCAAGCATTCACTTGCAAACACTTGTAAAACCTGCTCTGATACCAACTTGATCCGTAAAATCCTTGGATGTTGATTATTTTAAATACATATAAACATCTACTTGATCTTCAAAATAATAATGGTCACTTGACTGATTGCAATTACATGTGAAATATTTATCTAACCATATACACTTTAATGATAAATGACTTGCAAATAATTAAGAAAAAAAATGAACAAAAATATTGAAATCACATACAGAAGTTTGATAATGGAGTCCACCCAAATTGGGCTACGTCTTTGGTTCTTCTTTGAATAGAGACCTTCTTTATTAATAATCAATTTTTTGTGTTTTACAATGACCTTTTTACATGTTTCTCAAATGCATAAACGAAATGCATCGTTGGATTCCTTGCAAAAGATCATGAAAAATAAGTATAAAGATCCTGAAATTTTGTCAAGAAACCTCTCGACACGCTTTACAGTGTAACCTCAAATCCTATTTACCCTCTAGCATGCACTTAGAGACATAACTCTGTACAATAATAAATGTGTGTCCACTATCCTTGGTCTATGTGCCATTAAATAGGCCACAGGCCCTTAACTTCCCTCTGAATTCCACACTACCCTTTAACTATTATTTATGGTTTAGTTGTAACCAACTAGAGTTGGGGGGAATGTTGGTTAGCGGAGTTTGTTAGTTAGTTGGCATAGTTGGCAGGTCGGGGATTCAAGTCCCACAAACCGCCGACCGTTTTAGTGTTTTTGTTATAAACTTCACTATGCATACAATAGTTGGTTGCATATAGTTTTAACACCCTGTAGAATTATGATGTATGGTTACATCATTCAAATATAACCATGGACTAGGGGTCAAGGGATTAGGCCCTCGACCCTTTTTACCGCCAAACGAACCTTTACACAAGTTTAAGTATATATGACAATGTATATGGTTAAGTGGTAAGTGTGTGGTGTATTGGTAATGGGGATTGGTCTAAATCCTTGGGAGGTTGCAGATTCGATCCCCATCGACTCCCATAAAGTTTTACATAACCATGAACATAAAGGCCAATGGGAGGATGCCACGTGGAAGCCTCCCATTGGCTTATCTCTGCCACTTATCAACCTGTGATTGGACCACTTGGTTTGTACGATATGCCCAGTCACCTGCCAACCGGTCATGCCATGACACCTTCTTGGCTTGTATGATCATGTTCCAAGTGTCACCCTTGCAATGGTGACACATGTCACCTTTGACTTGAATTTTGACCAAACTTTGACCGCTCATAAATTTTGTATACGAGCTCTGTTTGAATTGTCGTTTGTGTCGTTGGAAAGATGGCAATGATTTCTACTCATTGATGTCGTTTTCAAGAGAATTTGGGATGGTTGGATTTTGAGCATTTCTAAACCATTTTGCACCTCTATGGACGTTCTAGACCTATGTGAGCATTCTCGGATCCTCCTGGATCAACCCCCCTCCCACTAGTTTGAATGTCACCTTGGACAATTTTCTCATTGAGATCATTCACCCAATTCAAACATGGTTTGAATGTTTCCTCGACCTATTTGCACATTGGGGCCAATGCCCCCATTGAAACTTGTTCTTACTAACTCAATGTTTTTCAACCCTAATTTCATACTCTGAACTTTGAACAAAGGATAAAACTTTGAAGGTAAGGAAAACCTCTATACCATGACGAGACATGTTGCATGATTAGAAGAAGACACATGGTCAGAGATATCCACATGGAAAAAATTATTTCTATCCACTTGGAGGTTGAAAATTATAGGTGGCCCTATGGGAAGTCACTAGGTGGATGGAATCCCCATCTCAACAAAGAATATCCAAGTCATAAAAACAATCTTCAAAGAATTTATACATGAATTTCAAGGTGTTCAAGGTGTTCTTGAAGGTTGATTCAAAGATCAATCCCAATGCTCCCATCAAGCCCTTGGCTCACCTACTTCATGTTTAAATATTTTAATTGATTGATTGGGATCGATCTACATGTTGACTCATACATTGTTTGAACTATCAATTTATAGATTGATCCCAATGCATCCATTCCCATCGATGCCTCCATTGGACGCATGTACATTGATTCGAACCTCTCCCCCCCCTCCCCGATGCCTCCATTGGCCTCATTTACATGGATTTGAACCTCTCTAGTGGCCCAATTTCAGATTTTAAATGCATTCACTAGGATTTAGTTACATATGTGGGTGAATATTTGTATTCTAAATTAGTGAAAAATGACCCAATAATAAGAGAACACCGAGACAGAGAACCCCATGTGTGCAACTTAATCTTTCACCATGAGGTATTTTCATGCATGCTCCTAAATTAATGGGGTTAATAGAGAGTGGAGGGCCCCTAGAAACTTAAGTTTTCTTAGAGTTCAAGTAAAAAACCACCTAAATCAGAGAACCAAGCAAAACTAGTAGGATAAAAATTCCTTCAGGATTGAATATTGGGTTGGTTTTTCCTAGCAATATATAAATGCCCAGATTTAACATTTTCATAAATGAGGTTATTTCTTTTGGGATTTTAACTTCTGTAGCTGAATAAGGAGAACATAGAGAACTAAGCCATCATCAAATGAAGATCTATCTAAAGTATCACAATTTGCAATAACATATGGCTTTCTCTTCCTTCCACTTCTTATCTTCCCCATTCTCTTTTTGATTGTAAGCATTCTCTAAGTAACAATCTCCATAGAGGAGAAAAAAAATCCAAAGACAATGTTCTTTGTATTACCAACCCCTCATTTATTTTCTTATTAATAAAATACCTATTTCAAACCTAACACTTTTATGGTCCCTAACCCTAAATCCTTTGTTTATTAACAAACTAGTGGATTCATTGTGAGATCAATATTGAGTCTATAGCCACTGGTTTATAATTAATTCAGGAAAGTTATGATGTGTTTATTTTCTTCATTTTCTATCCGATAAGGTGTTGAATAAGATAATAGATATATGTTGTGCCTTGCCTGTTAGTTTTCTTCTTGATAAATATGTTCTAGGAAAGCAGTTATGACTCCTCATATGCCTGCTTTTTTTTCACTTAAATTCATTCACCTAAATCAACTAGATCTTCATGCTTGGGGTTCAAAAGATCATTCCTAGGTAGAATCATATCCAAATTCCCTTATTGGTTGTCCTCCCTTCCATTTTCCTCTAAAATTCAAAACAAGACACCTAAATATGTTCAAATTATGTAGCACATAATGACTCCATGCACCCACTTTCTTTGTCATAAATCCAATCTAGGCCTAGAGTTGTGTGGGAAGGGTGCACAATATGGGTGCCCCTATGTGAGAGATAGGGGATAACTTGGGAAACAACAATATGAAAATGATAATTAAGTGGTTTGTTTTTTTGAGTGAGGTAATGTTCTACTTTGATTCATTTTTTTGAGTGAGATAAAGTTCTACTTTGATTCATTTATTTTGTGTGAGGTAAAGTTCTAATTTGATTCATTTTTTTTAATTTATAAATTTATATTATTCCTTAAAATAGGCTAAGAGAAAAAAAATCAAAGTCAAAGTTTTGGTTAATTAGAAAAACTATAATTTATAATAAAATTTCAAATAAATTTATGAAAGAATTTCCAGGAAAAACTTGAATTTATCCACTTCTTAACTTACCCCAACATAAAAATATATACTATCACAATAACACTTTAGTGATATATAGGGTTTATTTTGTAATAGAAATATTCAAAAGTTTTATTAAACTCGCTTGATGGATTTAATTCATAGATGTTTTTTTCAAAGTTGGATGCTACTCAAAAGTACATGACTCCACTAGAGGTATCCTTGTGAATGCTTTTAAAGTTATTGACCTTTTGGTTTTGGAGTAGGATCTAAAACTTCTTTTGATTCTCTAAGAGCTTGTCTTCTTTAAACCTAAGGAAATATATTAATAACTGAAAGGTTTCCCTCTTACCAACCACCAAAGGATTATTATAAATGAAGAACTTTTTGGTTTATAAATTCTCCCCTAGTTCACTCAAGTTGACTCAGGTGTGTATTGCACTTTCCATTCACTCTTTCAATGGAAAATACTTACATCGTCAAATTTGTCACTACGTTAAACAACCTCACAGTCACAATCATATGAATCTTCCCTAGTATGGATGTGATAGTTCTTTTCACGAGAACCATGTGAATGTTCCCTTAATTTTGAATATAGAATTTATCAGGTCAGGTCAAGGTTCAAAGCAGTAATAAGAATAATATGAATCTTCCCTAATATGGATGTGAGATTTAAGCAGTAATAAGAATAATATGAATCTTCCCTAATATGGATGTGAGATTTCTTTTAACGAGAACCATGTGATTGTGCCCATAATTTTGAACATATAATTTTTCACGTCGGGTCAAGGTTCTGTTAGTACTCCATAATTTTCTTTGGCTACATGAGGGAAACCACATAAGTAACCTCCAAACCAAATTGAGGCTGGAAGCTAGCCCTTCCAACCCAGAGAGGGCTCTCTCTCTTCATATCAATCACTAAAAGGATTGATTTGGTTTTGAATCAAATGATAGATCTCTAAAGCAAGGTTGAATTTATAGAGTTGGTGGCAAAGTGGGTAGACATTCCATAGGGAAATGGAGCCACTAGAAGGGAGATCAATGATAGTTTGCTAGACACTTAGTGAATTTTGAAAATAACCACCAGAGGCAAGATAGAAAGTACTCTTTAAGATAGTAAATATCGTTGTAGTAGAGGGATCAGAGAAAACACAATAACCTCTTAAGGAATGTATCATGGATGAATCCTAAGAATATTATAGAAAAATCATAGAAAAACAAATTATATGCAGCATGAGTATGTAGATGAATTCTGATACATAAACATCAAAGAAGAAATATCTAACTAAGGATGAATCCTAAGAATATTATAGAAAAATCATAGAAAAACAAATTATATGCAGCATGAGTATGTAGATGAATTCTGATACATAAACATCAAAGAAGAAATATCTAACTAAAGAATAACAAAATTGAGAACAAGAATACTATAAGAGCACAAGCATAAATGTATACAATCACATGAATCTCTCGAGTTAAAATCCAAGCACATATGGTTCAACAAATTTCATTAATCTCAAAACTATTTACAATATGAGTGAATGAAAACTCTCATACACTCACCAGCCAGCTTGAGATGATGTATCTCCATAAAATATATACAAAAAATCTCTTCCTATCGTCCTAAATTCGAATTCAACAACTTTTCTAAGTTAAGTTGTACTTACTCATATTTTGGCATCAAAATCTAAACAAACTACTAAAAACAAGGAGTCAAACTTGACTCATTTATTACATCATAACCACGATAAAAAAAGGTGTTTGAATCCGTGATACTGTGATCTTTGACCTTGGTGCTCCTTGAAGATGACTCGGTGCCTCTACTGACCTGTCCATGCTAATATGGACAGATTATGTAAGCTATGTCACAGCTGCGCAGCAGGGTTGCTGAGTTACCTGCAAGAAATTTGGCTTGGCAAAATTTTGTAAAATAGGCCTCATAGATCATTTCACATCTTCCAAATCATGATAGATGTGCAAACACCAAGAGAGGATTTTGTTGTTGGGTTTGTTCTTGACAAAAACCCCTTTGGGATTTCAAAAATTCCTCTCCATATTATCAGAATATGCGTCCAAAGATGATGACTAAAACAAGAAATCATTAAATGTTTAAATCTGAAAAAATGGGCTGTAAATATTTATTCAATTCTCTCAGACTAAGACACCTGTTGCAAATCTGAGAGAAGTTTGTGTTATTTGGTCCATGTTTGACAAAGACCTCTATGGGTTTTTCAAAACTCCTCTTGAGTTATTGAGAAAAAAATCTTGAAGTTGACCACTAAAATAGTCATTTGCTTAGCGTGGGATTGATGGGATTGATGTTGAAGGGCTTTAGCATACAAATATGAACTTACCTTGAACACAAAAACCAAATAAAACCTTCCTCAATAATCATTAAATGCACAAGTGAATGCGGGATTTTGACTCTTTGACCACCATTTTGACTCCAACCAATGCATGGTGAATGTTTGCTAATGAAATTAACTTTGTAGATGCTCATAGGATGCTATGAAACCTATGTAACCTCCATATGATAATCTTGTCTTCAATGATGCATGATGATAATTGTTTCAACATTTGTTAACTGATGAGTATTACAAACCAAAACCTCAAAATCAAGTTTTCATTTCATTACTCAAATTTAAAATTTACTAAGACTCACGGCCTTCCTTGCTGCCCAACTGCTGACTACTCCAAAAAGATTAAAACACTTTTATAAATAGAAACATGATTTGGCCATTGAAAAAAATCCATCCTTAATGAAAAAATCATTATGCAAAGGATATACAACTCCAAATATTCATGACAACTTCAAAATTAGGTTTAGGGCTTTGATACATTCCATGAGCAAAAAAAACAAAAAACAAAATGTCAAAAATGTGTGAACCAACTCGAGGCAGTCAAACCTCTGCTGCTTCAACAAGTAGATCAAGCTTGTCCTTTTCTTTCTTGTCCACCTTCTGCAAATTTTGCTCAAATGAACTTGAAAGTTTTAACTTTAATGCACTTAACACAATCACCCTATAAAAAAACAGTTTAGGCCAAATCACAAATTGAAAATTTGCATATGTGCTAACAGGTTCAAAGCAGTAATAAACCATCAGCGGCACACTCTCAAAGTTCCACGCAGTAATAAGGGTTAAGCACCCTGCTACATACGGCACATTCTTGCGCTATATATTGGCAGAGGTACTTTTAGTCTTTGTTATATTTGTTCTGGTTGATGTTAAGAGTCCAGGCCCGTTTATCATTGATCAGGAAAGGTAAAGGAAATAAGTTAATGATCAGAATGTTAGATCCTCAATAATTCTGTATCCAATAGTGTAACAGCAAATACAGTATGTACTATGGATAGGATATAATATAATACAATATAATATAACATAATTTTGTATTAAATTTGATTATATATATGTTAAAGGATAGTGTTAAAGTGGTCAATTTCTAGATAATAAAGTAGTAGTCAATGTTTTACAAAATGATTTATTTATTTATATATATATAGTAGTTAATGTTTTACAAAATGATTTTTTTGGGTTTTATATATATATATATATAAAGAAATTATTAAATTTGTAAATTTGAATTTGAATGATTAAAATATGTTGAATTTCTCTAAAAATGAATTTTAAACAATAAAATAGTAATTTAATACA
The DNA here is from genome assembly GCA_000966675.3 of Picea glauca. Classification (NCBI taxonomy): domain Eukaryota; kingdom Viridiplantae; phylum Streptophyta; class Pinopsida; order Pinales; family Pinaceae; genus Picea; species Picea glauca. The sequence goes on from JZKD02S0428435.1 coordinate 133,383, forward strand.
AATTTATATCATCAGATTTCAACGAAATAAAATTTGTAAAACAATTAAATAATTATATAATAAAAGATTAAGCTTAAAAGTTTTATATTTTATATTTTTCTTATTAAGAGAACTTTACAACTTAATTGTGGTCAAACCTTAATTTACATTGCTTAAATTTGGATAAACGGTAACTTAAAAAATTAAAAACATATAAAAGAATAAAAACATTTAAAACATATAACATTAATAGTAAAAGTATATAACATTAATAGGCCAATAATAAATGTGGTCAGTTAAACAGGCGTGAGTATTTTCATTTTCTGGGGCAACTTGTCTGCCTACCAGGGGATGCCTGCCAACCTGTGGAAGGTGATTTCGACTGCGAGGTACCTTTACGTAAGTCCTACGAAAACCCTTTGAACGAAGCGAAGGAAAAAGATATTGACAGAAAACATAGAAGTATATCGGGTTTGGTGGGTAGCTTTCACCTCACGAGAGAGCAGAATGCGAGGCCAGGTTGTGTGTACTTGAAAAATCGATAACCCAACGCGCCAGGCAAGTTGCAACTTGCAACTATTAAAAATCGAAGGACGAAGGATATATATAAACAAGTCTCTGTGTCGTGTTTTAATCACTGCCTTTCTTTGCAGAGATGGCTGCCTCTTCACAAGTTTGTCATAATAAAATTCTACGCGTTTCTGTGGGAGGATGATATTTCGCTGTTGAATGAAGAAAAATTGCTTTATTCAGACATATTTACTCCGAACTATTACAGCTGTGAAGCCACTCAAAATTTTGCCTTAGAAGACCAAGGCAGACTAGGAGCCTTCATTTTCCTTTAAGCTGAAGTTGTAATTTTGCGCTATTTAATGATCGCTCTATTTTTGCGAAACGTCAAATTTGTAAACATTTTTGTCAAAATGCTATCATCGATTAATCGCATTTTGAAGGGTGTTTTATTCTGGTTAAAAAATGATTCAGTTATTTATACTTAATATAATTGTTTGCTGAATTGGTGTTTTAAAACAAATAGAAAGTTAAATAGGTATTTTTTTACCTAAAATTTAGTCAAAATCAATTAAAATAAATAGAATTACAGATAACAATAATAACATTAAAGAATATTTTTATTGACTCGCGTATTGCCTCTCACGCGAAATCGGTAGTTATCCTTATATGGGAGCCACGAATTTTATTCCCGGAACCTCTTCGGGAAAAAATCAGACTACCTAAAATAAAAGTAGGCTGTTTTTAACCTGATCAAATTTCATAATGTTGTCGTTGCCGTTAGTAATGGATCAAAGTTAGGTTTTGCCCGGCTATTTAAATTGTGCATAGGTTTGTTTAACAGAAAATAAAACTAACACAACCACATGAATGTGACTGATGAATGCTCAAAGACTTGTTTCATTTACAAACCTTAATTACGATTTACTCTAGAGTTAAGATTTGTAAATGAAATACGCATATATGCGTTCATCAATTATATAATTGTGGAGGAAATGATTCACCAGATATTGCTCATTATTAAAGTAAACTAGTAATATCTGAGCAATATCTGGTGAACTCACGCTTCTAATCGTATGATGGCCAATCACTATTTTCGATGTTGCAGTCGAAGCATCCAAAGCAACTTGCAGAACCTGCAAGGCTACCACTGTAAAGCGTTAGCGTTTTCAGTCATTGTTCAATCAATTAACAATACTTGAATTGAAAACTAATGAACTAATAAGAGATTGTGAGAATTGAAAACTACCTTGGATTTGGGTGGAGCGAATTTCAGATATATGCAAAAGAACAGAAGCTGGAGTACGATTCCAATGCCATTGACAGTCAATACCAGGATGTTTTTGGAGCCATTACTGATCAGGAGTGAGCCCTACCATGTGTAGAGGAGAGAATTTAACAGAGCTATTGCATATGGGAAGCCTGAAAGGAAGCTGCGTTTCCTGCTAAAAAACAATACAAAGCGTTAGCTTTTTCAGCCATTGTTCATACAATTAACAACCAGTTAAGGTCAAATTTGTATTTTAACTATAGATCATACCACTATGCCATGGTGTCTGCAAGCTTTTGGCTGTGTATATTCCAGCAAACGATTCCTCAAAACTTAGTTCGTCTATGCCAGTCAGTCCACTCTTATAAAAATCATCACCGTAGAAACGCATGGCATCCTTCACTATCATGTGCATGTAAAGAATGAAACGAGCTGATAGTAAAGAATGAAAGTTGATGGTTAATCATTCAAACTTGTCATTTCACAGGTTAATCATTTAAATGTGACAATCATATGTTGGAATAATGTAGAAATGATAGCTAGATTGTTAGGGATTGGATTGATGTGTTCCGTTTATATTTAGCATAGAGAGGTTTGAGATCCACATTTTATGGATCGATGATTTGGTTTGTTGTGACTATCTACACCTATATATTGTATTTTGATTTCATTAGATAATTTAATTGGTTTTGACCATTCCTTTGAGTGAGCAAGCCTTTCCTTTGAGTGAGCAAGCCTTTTGTGCTCTGCTCCCTTTGCCTCTCTGTGTTTAATTTAAGTTGGTATCAGAGCAGCTGATCGCTTCTCTTCACGTTGCAGGTTCTCCTTCTTGCAGGCACCGGCTCCTCCTCCTCTTCAGCGATTTCCTTCTAGCTCACGCACTCAGTACCAGCTCCGTCCACAGCTGCAGCAATGTTTTCTTCTTTGGTGGCTGCAGTAAATATAGGCGATAGGGTTACACGCAACTCAAGGAGATGGATGCGGATTCACAAACTGGCGGCTCCTCCTCAGCGATCTCAATTACAGGCAGCATTCCGTTCAGCCAGCGGCAACAGCTTCAATTTCCGGGAAAGATCTATAAATCCGAGAGAGCTCTTTCTGGCTGCTACCTCTCGTTCAATCGCGCAGCAGGTATGGCGGCTACCTCAACTGTGCTGCTTTCACAATCAACGAAACACTCCTCCACACCGATGTGGCTTTCTCAATCAATGACACCCTGTCCTAGGAATTTCTTCCACCATACGCTAGAGCTCACACATGCTCTGAGCAACATGTGAAGCTGTCTGGTTGAGGAGAATTCTAGAAGATGTTGGAGAAAAGCAAACAGAACCCACAAAAGTACATTGTGACAATCAAAGTGCAGTCAAGCTGGCACACAACC
>JZKD02S0428435.1:136532-149410 GCA_000966675.3 Picea glauca
GCATTGGGCTTGATCTATAAATCGATAGTTCAAACAATGTATAAGGGAGTCAACATGTAGATCGATCCCAATCAATTAATTGAAATATTTAAACATGAAGTAGGTGAGCCAAGGGCTTGATGGGAGCATTGGTCTTGATCTTTGAATCAACCTTCAAGAACACCTTGAACTCCTTGAAATTCATGTATAAATTCTTTGAAGATTGTTTTTATGACTTGGAGATTCTTTGTTGAGATGGGGATTCCATCCACCTAGTGACTTCCCATAGGGCCACCTATAATTTTCAACCTCCAAGTGGATAGAAATAATTTTTTCCATGTGGATATATCCGACCATGTGTCTTCTTATAATCATGCAACATGTCTCATCATGGTATAGAGGTTTTCATTACCTTCAAAGTTTTATCCTTTGTTCAAAGTTCAAAGTATGAAATTAGGGTTGAAAAACATTGAGTTAGTAAGAACAAGTTTCAATGGGGGCATTGGCCCCAATGTGCAAATAGGTCGAGGAAACATTCAAACCATGTTTGAATTGGGCGAATGATCTCAATCAGAAAATTGGCCAAGGTGACATTCAAACTAGTGGGAGGGGGGTTGATCCAAAAGGATTTGAGAATGCTCACAGAGGTCCAGAACGTCCATAGAGGTCCAGAATGGTTTAGAAATGCTCAAAATCCAACCATCCCAAATTCTCTCGAAAATGACATCAATGAGTAGAAATCGTTGTCATCTTTCCAATGACACAAACAACAATTCAAACAAAGCTCGTATACAAAATTTATGAGCGGTCAAAGTTTGGTCAATGTTCAAGTCAAAGGTGACATGTGTCACCACTGCAAGGGTGACACTTGTCACATGATCGTACAGGCCAAGAAGGTGTCATGGCATGATCGGTTGGCAGGTGATTGGGCATATAGTACAAACCAAGTGGTCCAATCACAGGTTGTTAAGTGGAAAAGATAAGCCAATGTGAGGCTTCCACGTGGCATCCTCCCATTGGCCTTTATGTTCATGGTTATGTAAAATTTTATGGGAGTCTATGGGGATCGAATCCGCAACCTCCCAAGGATTTAGACCAATCCCCATTACCAATACACCACACACTTACCACTTAACCATATACATTGTCATATATACTTAAACTTGTGTAAAGGTTCATTTGGCAGTAAAAAGGGTCAAGGGCCTAATCCCTTGACCCCTAGTCCATGGTTATATTTGAATGATGTAACCATAAATCATAATTCTACAGGGTGTTAAAACTACATGCAACCAACTATTGTATGCATAGTAAAGTTTATAACAAAAACACTGAAATGGTCGGTGGTTTGTGGGACTTGAATCCCCTACCCGCCAACTATGCCAACGAACTAACAAACTCCGCTAACCAACATTCCCCCCAACTCTAGTTGGTTACAACTAAACCATACATAATAGTTAAAGGGTAGTGTAGAATTCAGAGGGAAGTTAAGGCCCTATGGCCTATTTAATGTCACATAAACCAAGGATTGTGGACAAACATTTATTATGGTACATAATTATGTCTCTAAGTGCATGCTAGAGGGTAAATAGGGTTTGAGGTTACACTGTAAAGCGTGTCGAGAGGTCTCTTGACAAAATTTCAGGATCTTTATACTTATTTTTCATTATCTTTTGCAAGGAATCCAACAATGCATTTCGTTTATGCATTTGAGAAACATGTAAAAAGGGCATTGTAAAACACAAAAAATTGAGTATTAATAAAGAAGGTCTCTATTCAAAGAAGAACCAAAGACATCGCCCAATTTGGGTGGACTCCATTATCAAACTTGTGTATGTGATTTCAATATTTTTGTTCATTTTTTTGCTTAATTATTTGCAAGTCATTTATCATTAAAGTGTATATGGTTAGATAAATATTTCACATGTAATTGCAATTAGTTAAGTGACCATTATTATTTCGAATATCAAGTAGATGTTTATATGTATTTAAAATAATCAACATCCAAGGATTTTACGGATCAAGTTGGCATGAGAGCAGGTTTTACAAGTGTTTGCAAGTGAATGATTGCAAGCTCCAAACTCAAACTTGGTAAAGGAAAACTTATAAGCTATGAGTCCGAGATTGGAAAAAGACTTTGTAAGCATAAGATGGCTTCCAAAGGGAAGGAAGAAGAAGATCCTCCCATGTGTCCAGAAGAAATGATGGATACACTTCACTCAATGAGAGAGATAATAGATGATTTGCAATGAAGAATTCAAAATCCCATTAGTGGAGAATCTATAGTAAAAGGAGAAGAAGGAGGCGAAGGTGGTGGACCTTCAAAACCCCCCTCACCATCTTCATCATCATCTTCTTCTGAAGCAAGTGAACATTCTTCTCGTCGAAAGAAGTCCTCTAAGAAGTTTGATCATAATAATCCTCTATTAAAGTTGGATGTAAAGTTTGAATTATCGACCTATGATGGAGAATTGAATGTCGATAAATTGGACAACTGGATCAAGAAAATAGAGATATATTGCAGGGTTCAAAAGATCATGGAAAATGATGCAAATATACAACTAGTTGCTCTTCGACTAAGTGGCACTGCCTTGATATGGTGGGAGAGTAAGATGCAAGTTGATCTTGTTCAAAAGGGTAAAGTCATCTCTTCCTAGGATAAGTTTACTAAGGCTATGAGAAAACATTTGTAGCCATTGGCTTATACACAAATGGAAATGACAGAATGGAAACATCTAAGAATTCAAAAAGAAGGAATTATCATTAGCGATTTCGTTGTATACTCATGAAACTCTTCTAAAGTATATTGGTGGCATGCACTCATATCTTGGTCACATTATTTTAATGTTTAACCCTACTAACATTGATAAGGTTTGTGTACAAGATATACATCTAGAGTCTAGTAAAGGTAAGCATGAGAGTGAAGATAAGAATCCATACATGTTTGAAGAAAAATTGAAAAGTAAATGAAAGAGTAAGAAATCATCTACAGTAAATCAAGTTGAGGAAAGAGCTACATGTTACAACTATAAGAAAAAGCGACATGAGGAATCACAGTGTTGGAAGTTGCATCCAGAATTATGACTGAAGAAATTCAAGAATAAAGGGAAGTAGAAGATTGTTGCATGAGCTCATAAGGATCTAGGGATAGATTCCAGAGATGGATCTAAGATCATGGAAATAGGGAGAAAAGGTATATCAGCTATGCATTCTTATTCTTCAGTTCAATTCACCAAATTGGAAATTGATATGGATCAAAATAAAAGAAGCAAGCGTTTTCATGTCGGAGTTATAGTCAAACATACAAAGGTAGATACTTTATTTGACAATGGATCTCAACTTAACTTAATATATGAAGCAATTGTTAAGAATTTGGGTTTGAAGATGACACCTCACAAAAATCCATATCCATTAGGTTGGGTGTGTGAATATACTAAGTTACGGGTAACGAAACAATGTAAGATCAAATTTGCAATAACAATTATGTTCTTTGACAAGGTTGAGTTAGATGTTGTACCTCTTGAAATTTGATGCAGTGTCTTGGGTAGTCCATATCTATTTGCCAGGAAGGCTATATTCCATCGCGAAGAAAATAAATATCAACTTTTCAAGGATGGGGTTGAATATATTGTCAGATTTCATCGTATCAAGAATAATAGTTTTTTAGTAAGCACAGGGAAAATTAAGAGACTCATGAGCGCACAAATATTTTGTTCTCATGCTAGTGAAACAAAAAGAAGAAGATATAACAGATGCTTTATTAGGGTGTGACCCATATCATAAAGAGGAGTTGGTAAACATAATATCTAATTATGATGAGTTTTTTCAGGAAACTACAACGTTGCCTCCTAAAAGGGAAGTTGAACATGAAATATATTTGCAGTAGGATTCTCCTCTTTCGAAAATTGGAATTTATAGGTCATCGATGATTGAGAATTTATAAATAAAGAAGAAAGTTCAAGAGTTGATCGATAAAGGAATAATCAGACCAAGTTCCTCTCCTTCTGGTTCTCCTATTGTATTAGTTTCAAAGAAATATGGCACGTGGAGGATATGTATTGACTTCCAAGCCTTGAACAAGATTATGATAAAGAATCGTTGTACTCTTCCCAAAATTGATGACTTATTGGATGAATTGAAGAATGTTGTTATTTCACTAAGTTGAATTTGTGAAGTAGTTACCATTAAATCATAATTGCAAAAGGTGACATAGGGAAAACTACTTTCAAAACCAAGCAAGGATTGTTTGAAAGGTTGGTTATTCCATTTGGGTTATGTTGTTGGATTACTGAGAAGGGGGGTGAATCAGTAATGGGAAATATTAGTACTTTTAACCATAGTATATTCTTTAACAATAATCAATAATTTATCATCAACATTCAATATATCAGCAACAATATAATCATAAACAACATTACATCACAATAGATACATAGTATATCATAATTTACGTGGAAACCCAAATGGGGGAAAACCATGGAATTCATTTCTTATATATCAAAAGAATACATTAATTGGAAGCACCAACCTCTGATTCTCCAACTACAACTGGAAGGAGGCTCCAACCCCCTGTTCTCAAGCTCCAACCAAAAGGAAGCTATAACTTCGTGAATTTTATGGCTCCAACCAGAAGGAGGATACAATCCCTTGAGTTTTTCGGCTCCAACCGGAAGGTGGATACAACTACCTATCCTTTCCTTGTCCAACCTCCCTGTAATATAAATGTAGACAAATTACCATTATCACAAACTCTATCACTATCACTGCCACTGTCATTATCACTCTGTCTCTATCACTGTCACTCTATCAATGTTATTGTCACTATGTCATGGTCACTTCCTCATCAACCTGTATCTTCTCATCAACCAACTAAAACCTATGTCATACCATGCATCAATTGTCTACCAACATACATACTATCTCATGCATCAATCATGAACTAAAGATACATCAATAAAGAATAATGAATCATGTACTAGAGAAACAACCATGTGTAACCTATACCATATACCATGTTCTACATCAAGTGCATCAAACATACATCAAATCACTCTCAATCATGTCATATACCATAAGGTAAGCCTCAAGTGTATGCCCATATCACAAATATGTGTCTCTAATAATGAACCATAACAACCATATATCAAGTACTAACATTGTGTCTCGAGCATGTAACAATATTACCTCAACCATATGCAACCATGCACTATGTATCACAAGGACCTCTAAGAAATTCCATACGCATATGTTATACCATCCAAGATACAATTTGTCCTTGCTGCAACTCTAAGTGTCCACGCCCTTATTGCTGCAACTATGAGTGTTTGTGCCCTTATTGTTGCAACTCCGAGTCTTCACTCCCTTCTTGCTGCAACTCTGGGTGTCTGCACCCTTATTGTTGCAACTCTGAGTTTTCACACCCTTATTGTTGCAAATCTGAGTGTCCACTCCCTTCTTGCTACAACTACGGGTGTATGCGTCCTTATTGCTGCAACTCTAAAAATCTCTCATTCGACCTTCCTTTGCTATCTCAGAAAATGACGCTATAACCTTAACAAAAAGATCATTAGATGACAACAAATATAAGCAATGAATATGTGTGTGAGTATGCTTGTGAATGACTCCTTGAAGTGTTTATATATTTTTTCTAGGTAACTCCTCTCCTTAACTTAGGGCTTCTAGGTTTTTATTGTTACAACAACTTTACCCTGTTGACCAAGAATTATAAAAAACTAGGGGCTTCTTGTCCACACTTCAGGGATTCCAAATTTACAATGCCATATCTCCCTAACCATGAGGAACCACGTGGCATTTTTCATATCCCTGAAAATGACACAATGCGTACTATCCATCTATGAGGGTCTTGTTAACATTCACACTATCCTTTATATCCATATTTTTCATTCAAATTTTGGTACCAAAACCACACTGTCAGGGCTCCCAAAATTCTTCAAGGGTTGACATGAATATCTAAGATTAGTCTCCAAGGGTTGACATCAATGACAAAAAAACTTTCCAAAAATCCCCCCCTTTGGCATTGATGGCAATGCTTAGGTGTAACACACTCGGCCCCTAAGTACCCTTTCTAGGTATGGGGAATCAAAACTTCGCTTACTTTAATTGTATTGAATCCTTGGTCTGAGGTCTTCATCCTATTCTACTCACCTGTAGCTTTCTAATGACTATTACCAAGCTCAAATCTGAGCTTTTGATTTCTAGTTATGGCCTCCCAAAGCTCTTCAGTTGTTATTAGTCAAGGTCCATGTGGCACCCACATGGGTCTGTCTCATTCCTACTGTCTCCAAATTCCTACAACCACAATGAAATTCCATCCACCTTCTAATCCAATTGTGGGACTCGATCCTCATTGAACAAATAATCTAGAGGGGAGTTCAACGTTTGACACTTCGATGTTCAATGCCTCTTTTCCTTTTTTCACACAAATCCTCTGAAGTCCCAAAATCCCAAACTCCTGAAGGGTCCACCCTTGCTTGTGGAAACGTATTAAACATAGAGGTAAGGAAAGGTGGGTCCCAAGTACTCCACCTACCACAAGGATGAAGTGAACCTATGTTAGGGGGTGACACGATGCAAGGCAGAGACAACACGTGGCCCCATTAGTGGGTGACATGTGTCACATTCTAATAGGCTCATAAGGCCTATGATAAGTACGAATCAGGGTGACACATGGCACGTCGAACATGGTTCCACGTCACCCTTGGTGACATCAGCGTTCCACCCCTATGGACTGACCACCTTCTAACAACCCTTAGATATTCACGTTTGAGATGTGTTCATGTAGATCTCTAGATCTACAACCTCCATTGCTTCACAACTTCAACCTTCGAGGAGTTAACTGTATGATTTATTTATTACTCCCGAAGTGGTTAGAGTCAGGCTAACCATGACCTAGATATAACTATGAGGGGGGATCCTGAGTGATATTTGGGTCAATGGTCCTCATTGTTTCGCGACTTTGACATTTGGGATTTTAGCCATGTAGTTTTTGTTTTACTCCTGGAGTGTTCAACGTCGGGTTGACCATGACGTAGGTCCAATGGATGACCTTTGGTGGAGGATACAAGAAGAACGTAGCAAAAACAACTGGTGACACTTTTCAGCATCGATTTGAACCCTAAGACCTATGAAAGTCACATATTAGGGTGACACGTGGCACCCCTACTATGGGTCTATGTCACCCTTGGTGAAGTTGGCTCACCACATCAATCCAGCATTCAAAAATTCGGTGATATCCTTGTTCATCAACATGTCGGATCTCCTGGAGTAGTGCTTAATCGAAGTGATTTAAACTAGCCGGTTAGATGGTGGAGGAGAATCCCGAAAGATCCATAGATCCACGACTCACGTTAATTCACAACTCTGACATTCGAGGGTTTTTGTGTTATGAGGATTCTATTATATCGAAACGGTCAACACTAGGATGACCATGGTGTAGATTCAACGGCTAGGGAGACTATCAATTTCCCTCGGATCTGCGGCTCGTGTTACTTCACAATTGGTAAGTGGGTCAGGGTTTAACGGTGGAACAGGTCCATATTTTACGTTTAGGGGCACCGCCACATGTCGAATTATCTTGTGGGTAACTGTAGCAATAAGTTTCCTTCAGCTAATTTGCAAGTGGTAAGGTCATATATCCTCAGAGCTCTGACCTCCCAGGGTCCCGAAGCTAGAAAGGCTTATCTCTTTTCATCCTAGCGCAAGGTTCCAAGACCTTCGTCATATTGGTCCTTTGAAAATTATCGTGGGCCACACACTTAACTCTTAGTCTTGAATTGGTTAAGGCTATGGGCATGAGCCCCCAGTCACACATGTGAAGAATATGAAGGAGGCACCATCCTTCCACAGAGTTCGAACTTAGTATTCCCGCAAAGGTAAATTCTAAAGGTCAGCACGGATTAAGCATTCCAGTTAACCCTAGCTCTACTCTCTTGTAGGCCCACGTTCCATAACCCTCTAGCACCTAAGCTGACGAAACCATAAGACCATTCAAAAGCATGGAATCCACAGAAAGACAATGAACATTTCTACCTTAATCATTCAATACAGAATTTAGTCATAGACATGTATATTCAATCATCATTTCCATTTTAGTACACAGAGTATGAAAATACTTATCAAAAACTAGAATTGTGTAGCGACTGTGGAAAGGGGTGCATGTTTCCACCCAACCGTAGGCACAACCACTCTTGAACATATTTACCATTGGAAACCCCCTATCTAAACCACTATTCTCTGGTAGAGACTCTTTCTTCTTGATTAACGATAGTGAGGGACGAAGGTTAGACTCCTCCTCCCACGAGAACTTAGCAAATAGTTTCCTATGTACAAAGAAATGGGGTATGCAATGAGTACTTCCTGTAACACCCCGCGTTTTGAGCCCCCATTTTAAATAATGTATTGTTACAATGCTGAGAGGATGAAGTGCCCAAACAATTATTAAAAGGCCAGTGTTCCCAAGAAATGTAATGTTTTGATCATTATTAATAATAAATACATCATTGGCTACTAGACAGACAAGGACTAGAGTTATAGGGGGATATGATTCCACAAGAGAGGGGGCTTGAGGGGATACATGTTTATTCCTATTTTAATTATCCTTTTGTCTAAGGGAGTGCATCAGTTACATGAGCTTCATGGGGAAGGAGAGGAGGTTCTTGATTCCAAATGAAAATACTTAAACCTGTCCTTGGTTTGATTGGGGGGTTCACTCCTTCACTTCTTATTTCACTCCATTCTTTCCCTCACACATTCATTCACTGGTTGTTCAATGTTTCACACCTGGGGTGGAGATCTCACTCCATTCATTTTCGTCACCCATTCATATTCCTCATCCGTGTCTTGGCTTGGGGAAAGGAAAATGAACTGTTGAAGAGAATCCATGGTATCATTGGTTGTAGAGGTCGCTGGTGTAATCCAACCATGACTTGAGGCCTACACATATGAGGTGCATTGGCCTGTGTCCAGCTTTGTTCATAGCTGTGAGTCCTAAGAGTTCCAGTATGGAGATTCTAGACCAGTTGCATTGGAGCCCTAGAAGGAGAAGGACTGCCTAAGGGACTGGGTGGCAGAGAAAGGTGGAGGTCCATTCTCTTGGGTGGTGCAAGCCAGGTAGAAGAGAGTTCGGTACTTGGATTATTGTGAGTGTTGGGAAAGCCTATGAGAGCTTGATTGCTGACTGGTTCGGGAAGCCAAGTAATACTCTAGAACCGTCCTTGTGGATTCATAGCCCTAACTCAGGGGTGACACTATCGTTGATATTTGGAGCATTAATGTCTATGGTTGGGTGGAAAGTCCTTAGTATGCAGCCAGTTGGTGTTTTCTTTTATAAAGATAAGTGATCTATGTATATGAATGTATTCTGTTGTGTATTTATTTATCGTTTAATTGAATCTTTAGAATATGAATTCTTATTGGTTATTGACGTGCATGTCGTTAGATCTTTTCTTTTACGCGTTCTTATTAATTTAAAAAGGTATCGATAAGAGAAAGAAGTCCAAGTGTGGGCTTGCTGGTAGCGTGCCTCGACCTGTGGGTGGCAGGGTGTATTACAGATTGGTATCAGAGCTTCTGGTTGAAACACCGGGTGAGTATGGGATAGGTCTGTTGGTTAGAGTCTTGTGGTTGAGATTGAATTCTGACCATGAAGTTGAAAAGATCAGGAGGAATGGCATTGTAGAATCTACGAAGGAGATAGAACATCAAATATCCTTTGTAAGGGTTTGAAGGATCATGACCGTCCCTTTCGAATTCGAGAGAGATCACCACTATGGGATCAAGAGAGATTCAGGATCATTGGATCAGAGGGCAGGTGAAAAAGGGTTGTCTGATTAAGGAAAAGCAAGGGTTAAGTCACAACCGTCAGATCTCATTGGAGAGAAATCGACGGTGGGGAGGCATTGCGGGGACTACAAAGAAAATTAAATTTTCTGCAAGTTGTGAGCCTACAATCACTCAGGATCATTGATCTTGCTAGATCAATAGACCAATGGTGGATATAGATCCCACTACGGATGAGCATCTTCACTTTGTGTAGATCGACAAGGAAATTAAAGAGTGAGTGAGTTGAGTCTCCGTAATCACTCGTGGCCATTGATATTCAAGCAGGGGACACATGTCAGGCAATCTCATACTCTGGGAAGAAACAAGAAGAAGTTGAGTGAGTAAAGGAAACCTGAAGCCCGAAGCTCCAAAGATTATGAGTAGATACAGACCGTCGATCGAAGTGGACACGTGGCAGGAGATCCCGCACTCTAGCGGATAACCACTTCAAAAGAAATATGAATGCGAAAAGACAAAACTCTCGAAGTTTGGAGTTGATACAGACCTTTTGATAAGGGAGACACGTGTCGACAGATTGGCCAGTTTGGGAATTTGGAGTTCAGGAGAATTGGAGTGTGCTAGTATGGAAAACTCATGAAGCGTGAATTTCTGAATCCCGAAGAGCCGAAGCGATTCACAGTCATTGATCTGTGAGAGACATGTGTTGACAGATCGTTGACTTCGGGTGAAAGCACTCCAGGAGAAAGTGAAGGCAGAGAGTTTGAAACTCCCGAAGAGCCAAAGAGATTCACAACCATTGATCTGTGAGAGACACACGTCGATGAATCATTGAATTTGGGTGAAATCACTCTGGGAGAAATTGAAGGTGGAGAGTTTGAAACTCCCGAAGCATGAAGACCCAAAGCGATTCATAGCTATCAATCTGTCGGGAGGACACACGTTGAAAGATTGTGAACTCTGGGTGGAAGCATTTTGGGAGGAAGCAAGTGGGGGAAGTTGAGACTTCCAAAGGCTGGGGTCCTGAAGTGGACTAGATTCGTTGATTTGAGGTGGACGCGTGGCACCTGATCTAGAACTTGAGGTACGAATTACTCCAAGGGAAAGACGAGGTAGAAAGTGTTAAACTATTAAAGTGCAGAGTCCCAAAGTGGATCTCGATTGTTGATCATGAATGAGGACGAGGATCCTTGATCTGGTCTTGGCTTATGGTTTCAAATTTGCAAAGTGTTAGGAGGGTAAGCCCTGGGTCACAACCCAAGGTTACAGGCGAGGAAGGAGATAGTTCCTATTAGTGTGATATTGGAACAGGGTGCTAAGGAAGTAGGACCCAAGGATAGCCATTGATCCGTGAATGAAAAATAGAAGGTGGGGGACCATTGCGGGGAGAGGAGGAAAATTTAGCAGAAGTGCTAGTTCGTAGCCCGCTATTTTCCAGCGTCGTTGATCTTGCTGGGACAAGGGATCAATGATAGCGATTTAAAGGAGATTTGGGCAAGCACTTTTCATATTGTGAGGACAAAGCTCTCCAATAAAGAGAGAGAACGTTGTCAAACCACAATTATTGTTGACCATCGATCTCATCCCTCGATAGATTTTCAACCACAGGATCTTTGATATAGTAATTTCTAACACAAAAAGTTCCAGGAAGGATTTGGTCGCGGTTTCGAGCCATGGTCACTTGGGGAAGTGGTTTGAAGGGAGTGCCTGTGCAGAATTAAATTTTGTATTGACTGAGGGATAGCATGGAAGTGTTATACAGTGCAAATTGATACATATATGTTCTTCATGAATTGAGAAGAAAAAGGACCTGTAGCATTGTTGACAAATTTTGTTTATCATATGCATAATTCTAATAAAATGGTCACTTGCACATTTTGCAGAATTTAGAGATTAAACATATCAGCTCAGAATGAAGATTCGAGAGATGGGAGAAGGTGAGGAAGCCTCCATCCATGAAAGAGAGGCCAAAGTCCAGAATACTAGAGTTGGTAATGTAGATACAGAGTCCAATGGACGCAAGGGAAGAGGAGAGTAAGAAACATTAACAGAAACTGTAAGAAGCATGAAAATAGAAGTGCAGAGCTAAAAAGAAGAAAATGAGAGACTGATGAGAGAGAAAAGTCAGATAAATGCTTGAGTGCTACAGAGCTTAAATCAGTTGAAGAGGCAAATGAAGAAGGGATCAAACTCAAAACAAGAGGAAGAAGGCACGTTTTGTGAAAGAAGAGAGGATCATGGAATAGCTAGTTATTAGAGAAGTGACAACAAAACTCATAGACACCACTCACCTCCTTACTCAGAAAGAAATTTTTATGCATCGAAAGATTCCATAAGCAGTCCATAGGTGTCTCTTGTTAGGCACCAAGGAAGGAGGCAGGAAGTGGATAGTTTGCAAGGAGAGCTAAGGAATCTTAAGCCACCCTCCTTTGTTGGTGAAAAAGAAAATGAAGATGATGCCAAAGCATGCTTGTTTGGACTCAAGAGGTATTCTCAATTGCATAACTATTCATCAAACTTGGAATCTAGGATTTCCACCTACCATTTACAAGGGAAAGTTGCAATGTGGTGGGATCAAATGAAGCAAGTTGAACATATTAATGAGAGTAGGATCACTTGGAAGCGGTTCAAAAAGTACTTCAAGAAGGAGTACCTCTCAGAGAATTTCTATGAAAAGAAAATGTAGGAGCTCTTTGAACTCAAGCTGGGAAGCATGACTATGGCATAATATGAGAAGAAGTTCTTGGGATTGTTAAAGTATGTCAGGTTCATTGATGATGAGAAGGTGAAAATACAGATATTTCTAAGTGGACTGTCATCCTTTTATAAAGAAAGGATTAGGTATGATGAGCCCAAGAAATTTATTGAGGCCATCCAGAAGGATAAATACTTGTATGAGCAAGGCCAAGGAAGAGAATCCTTGCAAAAATCTTGGAAGGATAAAAAGAAGGAGAAGTCTGATTAGAGGAGGAAAGGATTCAAACCTCCCTTCAATATTGTTAGGATATTTAGACACTTAGGAGTTAGTTAAGATCTACTTGGTCTAATATGTCGTTAGGTAAAAGTGTGTTTCTTTAGTATGCATTAGTATGCATTTGTAGTTA
>JZKD02S0428435.1:159674-193036 GCA_000966675.3 Picea glauca
AAATCTATTGGTCCCAAAGTCCCATCACCATCTTCTATCTGACAGACCCCCCATCACTTATGGAAGTCACCTTCCACTTGTTCCACTTGTTTCACTTGTTCCCGAGTTAGTCACATCCCATAACTGTTGTCAGTCCCCTCCCCCCTTTCACTCATGGCAAGCCCCTTATTACGACTTTTACCTCCAATCCCTAGCCACCACACCACCCATATGTATCTTTCAATCACTGTCACTATCCATCTCACCCCCAAATGACTCGTTGTCCATTTATTACTGGATAACCTATCCGTTATCTAACTGACCTGTCTCCTGCACCCAACCGACCCCATTTTTAAATAAAACTACCATTTTCCCCCTACTTTCATTGTTCACTCGTCGCACTAGAGAAACTCATCGCTTGCTCCTCCATTACATCCCGTCCCCTTCATCCACAGTCAGTCGACCCCACTAAATTTGTGTTTATTGCAGGTACTGTTGCAGAAATGGCGCCAAAGCCCAGACAAGCAGAAGGAGAAGAGAATCTGTTTCTCCTGCCTCCTGTCGACCTAGACAAGATCCCATTGGTTGACAAAGACAGATTAATTGCAGATACCAAATGCGATTTCGATTTCTCAGACCTCCAGTCATGGCTCAGGGAAGTTTTCCTAGACCAGAGTGATGAGATTAGACTCTGGGAGTCCAATTTACCCCTTTACCTCTTTCCCCAGATCCACCATTTTCCCAAGTTCGCTCTTAAGTGTCAAGCTCATTATATTCCTGAAGAAAGATCCGTTGTCTCCTCTTCCGGAGAGATCCTGTTCGTCATCACACCCGAAGCCATAGACCAGATGATGCAAATTTCTCGTGTTGACTCTGCGTCTCCTTTCAACCTGGAAATCCTTCCAGAGTTGTATCAGAAGATGACTTTTCCCCAAAAAGCTCAAATATTCGATCTTTTCCTTCCCACCTCCACTCAATTCCCTTCCACAAACCCCCCTTACCCATCGTCCATGTTCTCCACTAAGGGAAACCAGGTCATTTCTTCCCTTTGTGCTTTGCTAGGGTACTATTCCGACTAGTGGGTAGATGAGCCCATTCTGGGTTTTCTATCCATTTTCTCCACCGATGAAAAGCCCACCACCCAGTTTGATTTCAACACCTTCTTAGCAGACAATATTCACGAATAATTCGTGACTTTCGACACAGAAGGCATGTTCAGATATTCATCAATATTAGCCTACTTGTTGTCTTTTTCCAGGCGGATAAGTTTGCATTTTCCATGCAGAAGATGGATGCAGATGGTAAACCTCGGGCAGTCACAGTATGGACCTCTTTGCTGAAGCATAAATCCACAGAGTATAGCTTCAAGGCATTCATCGATCTGTTCTACCACCCTTTGGTAAGCATGCTAGGTGGCAATCCCGAGCCTCGAATAAACGATGAAGTTCAGAGGATCTTGCACCTCTCAGACAACACAAAGACCGGGGATTGGTACCTGTATCAAAACCATACCGATATCAGAGTATATGGGTGCGAGTTGGCACCCTATAAGCTGCCTAAGTATGTGTCGGTTAGAATCTTTGCTTTAGAGTATATAAGACAGATCATGAATTCAGATGATATCCATTTTGTATCTTTGAAGAAAAAGCAGTAGCTTAGAATTAAGGGGCAGATTGGCTCCTTCATCTGTAGCAATCGTGGCAAAGGGGAAGAAGCGGATCGGATGATGAGAGGGATGAAGTTTTTCTTAAGCTTCCCATGGTATTATGATCCATGTGGGATCATTTCAGAGATGAGGGTGAAGAAAAAAAATATCCCTTATGTTCATGTGTCCAAGCCTGAAATTGAAAAATTTGTGAATCAGACGGCCTGAGAGCCCAACACATTGATTGAAGTGGAACAACAAGCTACCCCGACCAGTGTGCCACCAACGACCACGCCACAAGTCCCAAAAGAGAAGAGGCCGAGGTAGGATTTATCTCTTCCTGTCATTGAGGTATCTTCCGAGGAGTTCCAGCTGCACACTAAGAGGCCTAAGACTTCATCAGTCCCTGGCCCGACAGGGGAAAAAGAAGCCCCGCCTACCACAGTGACCAAGTCAGTTATTCCTCCCTTCGGTTCGAGCTTATATAAGGACATTACCCCATCAATACCGAAGAAATCCATAGACTCCCTGCTGGACACTCAGCCAGGCAAGATTGAGCCCAAGTTGAGCATCTTCGAGAAGTACGAGCTGATCAAGAAAAAGAACCAAACCCTTACCAGTAGTACTTACGCTCATTTTCAGAAGTAGACGTCAACTGCACAACATAGGTTGTTGTATGCATTTGACACATAAAATGGCAGAATCCACATGGCATTCCTCCAGGCACAGGTACCAAACCCCAAGGTGATCATAGACTACAAGAGGGCCACCTTCGAATTCCAGACAAAGGACGTCCACCCAGCAGATCAGATGGATCTGCACAAGCAGACAGGGGAAATGGTGTTTCATATGTTGGCGCATGCTTCTGCTTCTGCAGCCAAATTGCAGGTGTCACTGAACAATTCTCAAACGCAACTGAAGCTGGAGAAGATATCATGCTTTGCGAAGGAAAATAGAATCAAAACTTTGGAGGAGCTGGTCCTCAAGATCGGATATGACCCTTCAAACATTAAAGCAATGGAGGAGATGATAAAGAAGAAGAATGCTGACATTACCTCCTTGAGGAAACAACTGAAGCTCCCGCCCAAAGAGGAATCGCAGGCGAAGGAGATAGCAGAGAAAGAAGGCAAGAAGGAAGAAATGCTCAAGCTACTCATGGAGAAGAATGCACAACTCAAAGAAATGGAAGCTGAGATGGAGAGATTATTGAAAGAGAAGGAGAATTTTAAGCCAATGGAAGTCATTACTTTGAGTGCCATTCTGATTTCAGGAGCAAGCACGACATCAGTGACAACAGGTCCATCCGCAAATCCATTGGCATCCCAAGATAAGACAACCAACCTAGCTAGATCCATGGAGAAGATGAACCTACAGGAGACAGAGATCAATAGGCTTAAAAAGGAAGTTGAGAACCTTCAGGAACTCAAAAATTCTTTCCAGAACAGCCTCTCCAAGGAAAATAAGGTAACAGAGTAGCTCAAGTAGGAGCTACAACAGCTCCAAAAGAAAATAGTGGCAGGGAAGACTTTGGTTGAGGTTAAAGAGAATGTATGGAAAGACATCACTAAGTCCATAAATGAGATATGGCCCATGATCCAAATCATGTTTGAGCAGAATGAGTTGGTCCATAGGAGCAAACATGCCATTGAGAAGATCATAGTATAATTGGGAGACATGCCAGCATAGGCAAATGAGATCATCAAGTTCCTCAATTCTAAGACCAGGGAAGAGCTGGAAGAGCTTAAGATTGAAGACAAAACAGAGACCATCCTGGAGGTCAAAAGATTTTTGACCAAGAGAGGATTAATGATTCAGCTGGAAAAAAAGGTTCAGGTCATGGACCAGGGGGTACAAAGGTTTTTCAATAAGATTGAATCTCTCCAGAAGAAATGTCTTCCTGGTCTGAAAGTGATCAATAATAAATTAATGACACTCCCAGACTACAAGAAGAGATTGGTCGAAGTGGTGAAGGACAGTTCAAAGTTTGCTGGCATACAAGGGAGAATCACTGGCAAAGCATTCCTGGATGCCCTTCAGTTGGACATCAGTATCCAACATGATATTTGATACATATTCCTCACCAAGCCTACATTCGCCAAGTATACATAAATGGATGAAGTGTATCGAAGACTGCTCAAGATCAACGTGCCTAGTCATCTTAGATGGGAAGAGCTCTGCGATCTGATCGATTAGAAAATGAGTTGTCCAGGTCCAGTCACCTATCCAATCAAATGAGGTCGTGCAAAGACTTCATCAATGGCCTACCCATAAATCAGCGTGCAGTTACACCAAGTCATCAAGCACTTCCTAGATTTAGGAAACTTGTTAAATTAGTTAGGCTAAAAATATATTTAGCACATCCTGGTCATTTATGATAGGAACGTTTGTAATTTGAGTTATAAATACTTCACCTTTCGAAGTATTGGAGGTTTTTGATCTTCACACCCTGACACTATTCAGACTGTAATATTTTTGAAGAGATCTTCCATTAATAAAAAGGAGACACTTTACAGGATTCTTGGGTGTATTCACTGGTGATGTTTTCTCTCTAAGTTGAATGTTATTCTTGCTGTGTGATCATCTTGTTTTCTAATTCTAATCTTTAAGAGTAACGAATGTTGCAGGATTTATCTCGTATACCTTGTTTCCGACTTGAAATATTTTAATGTTTTTCTTCTGGTGTTTTCAATAAAGGAATTCTTAACTGCTTCTTTGTTGAAATATCTTTCTCATCTTTTCTGCTAATCATCATTTAAGCTACTAAAAGATCCAGTGATTATATTATCTTTCCCTGTGAAAATTGTTCCTTTGCATTTCTGGTTTGTATTTCATATTTTATTAAACGCAGACCCCATAGCCCAATGGATGTATAGACTGTCTCAACCAATTCAAAAAATACTTTGACAACAAAAACCGACCTATTTCTTTACCTAGCCTAATATCTAAAAATTGGAAACATAGCTAAATCATATAGAGAGATCCCTCTCTGAAGTTGGAAGGGCTAGATCCCAGCTTCGAAAGTGGTTGGATAAAGTTACCTTTGTAGATTTCTTCTGTTTTCAACCTCTAGGAAATTTACCAAGTGCTAACAAAAGTGTTTTAGAAGAAGGAGCATTATTCTCTCTATACATGTTAGGATTGGTCCTTCTAGTAGCCATAGCCATATTTTTACTTTCAACATTTCTTGCCACCCTAAATGCATTCTCCAATGATTTGGGTTCCCAACGGCAAACCTCATGTTGAATGTTATCTATTAAATTTCCTATGAATACATCAATCAAATGCTCATCTAGAATATCTGTTACCTTTATATTCAATCTTTGGAAGTTCTCAATGTGCTCTGTAACTGAACCCTTTTGCTTGAGATTTATCAATTGGCTAAAGAAGGTATTGCTCCTTGTATCCTCATAGTATGATATCATTTCTTCCGTGAAAATTGTCCAAGTGACAAGTGATTTGTGAGAACAAAGCCATCTATACCATACAAATTGATTGGGTTCTAAATATAAAGAAGTAATTCATACCTTTTGTGTATGTGGCACATTATGTAGATCAAATAATTGCTCCATCAGAAGTATCCATGTGATAGGGTCCTTGCCATCAAACTTCCTCATATCGATCTTAGGAATGCGGTTTGTCTTCAACCCAAGGTTAGATTTTCTCCATTATTGATTCACCTTCTTTGTGTCCTCATCATGAATTTCATGGGATGCATTTTCACTTTCAAGTGCCCTCTCTATTTGTTGTGAGGGAAATCCCCTTATGAACTAGCAAATAGGGTTATCTTATGCATGTAGATATGACCAAAAGAAATCTACTTTCTACCTTCGTCCCCAGACTTAAATCCCATTCCTTTTTAGCAAATACATGGTTTAGACCAACATACCTTGTTTTGGATGTTCGATGTTGATCCTCCTTCACGCTTGATCACTTGTTGGCAGCTATCCTCTCAAGATTGACCCGCATACAAAACAAGCAACAAACTACACATGCATTTTACCTATAGACTAATGGGTTAGAGATTCAAACATATATTTACTGAACTATGAAGAACTCATATAGTGGGATGAGAAAAACATTTCTTTATTATTAACTTTAATGAATCAACTTACAATGTCGATACTGGCCACTGCTCCGCGAATCCTGATCCTGGGCTCCTCTTCAAATGTCCTCCAGCTTCTTTGCTTTGTATCTCTTCTTGAAAAAGGATGGCTAAAGGGTTGGGACAATGAGAATATGCAATTGGGCAGAGTTTCTTTACTCTATTTCTCCTCCTCCAAATGGGACCCCTAGCCCTTCTTTTATAGGCTAGAAGAAGATAGGTATTTGGATGAACCCTCGGCCATGCATGGCTGGGAGCTTCAGTTAACTCACCCAAAGCTATGTGTTCTATCGGTAACTTTCTTTTCTTCATGATTTTGTCAGTTCACGCGGCCTATTTTAGGTCAGCTAGCATGTACACGCATGCAGTAATGGAGTAGGGCGCCTGGGCCCTTATAAAATAGGTTTTTTAAACAGTTGTTCAACAGTGCTTTAGCAAAGAATGGATCTGAGATGGCTTGATGCCAGGTAAGAATGTATGGTGAAAATTAGGGTTATAATAGATGCCCCCTAATGTATGAGGTCGAAAGAGCATCTGGTGGCTGAAATACATTACCAATATTTACTGATGTGCTGAACAAGTGAGCCCAAGGACCAGGAACTGGGAGGCGCCGTCTGCAAAATAACAAATGTCTCACCAAGGCGGGCATACCCATGCTTGAGATAAAATAGAATCATGGCTACCAATCAAATACACTGTATATCCACGTCGAAAAACTATATAAAGTCTGGCCATGAATAATACACAGCGGAGCTACATCTCGAAATAAAAAAGATATACATATAGAGTATCCATCTTCTAGAATCCGATATGGCTTGATGGCTAGAGATGAGATCTTCAGAGCTCGAGAAAAAACTTCAAAATCTTCAAAACTCAAGGTAGGAGTGTAATATGAGTGTACGACTTCACTATCCATAGGTCTTCGATGGCTCGTCGATCATGGACTAGATAATCTTGATGATCAGACTGAAGGCTTCATTGATTTTGAACAAGGACTTGATTGGACAATCAGGATGGCCGAGTATGAGGACAAGATACAAATTGCAGAGGGGCCGACTCAGGCTTGCTAGAAACTTCCCTTGGACAACAACACAACAAATGATGAAACTTAGGCAACATGGCATTAATCATCAGTTTACGAAGCAGGAGGCAACACAAACTCTCCATATGTTTGGAAGAATAACCAAACGGAGGAGGACACAACTCTATGTAAAAATCATAGCTTTCTAAGGTCGTACTACATCCCAAAGCTTGAAGAACAAACACACATATGTTCTTTATCCAAGGGCAACTAATTATGCTGCCAATAAAGAAAATACTTTTCCCTTCCTCATTTTGGGGTATATTTGATTTTTTTGTCTTTTTCAATAATTTTGGAAAAAAGAATAAAGGAATGTTACGTTACAATGGAGGAACGAGTGTTGCAAACATACAAGTTCAAGGCACAAGGACAAGACTGATGTTCAAAATAATGATACTTAGGAAAAATCCTCCGAGGGCCAAGGGTGTTAAAACGTAGAAGCAAATTGTTACAAGGCTGACATATAAGATATGCAAATGCGGTTAACAAAACACACAATGGTAACATCCTTCGATGTAAGTTTAACGAGTCCAGAGAAGGTAAGCTCGGTGGTTTTTCATGTTTAGAGATTCTGAAAAATCATAAAAGGAGACTCCATTGTGGTACCTTTTTTGAAGATAGTCTAACCAGTTCGAAAAAGGGGTAAACTAGCACCGACAAGATGTCTATTCAAAACCATTTTAACAAGTGTGATAAGGACAAGATCACTCGGCCATTTTTTCATTTTTAAGGAGTCTAAAAAAAGCTTAACTATGGACTCCGTCAGGAATGTTCTTTTGGAAACGAGTGTGAAAGAATAAGGTCACTTGACGATCTTTTCAATTTTAGGGAGTCTAAAAAGAGCTTAACTATGGACTCAATGGGGGTTCCTTCTTCATACGTTTAGTCCCTCAGGCCCGAAAAAGGGATAACATGATACCTGAGAATAATCTTCTATAGAAATGAAGTTCCATAGAGTATACCTTTGTTCGTATAGTTGACCGTCCGAACTGAAAAAGGGGTAAACTACCATCAGACATACGTGACTTCAAATTTTAGTTTAACGAGCGTGAAAGGCCACAAGATCCCTCAGCAATCTTTTCATGTTTATAGGGTCTGGAAAGGGATTAAAAGAAGACCCGTTATGTTTTGGGAGTCCTGAGGGTAAGGGCAAGAGCGAAGAAGAATCATGCAAATGAGACTCAAACTCGTATGCAAAAAAAACTAAAAGGACTCCCGAGCCTACAGTGTTTTTAGAGACAACATGGATACCATAATGCAACCAGGATCTACCTAGGGCATCCATGTTCTGTTAAGATCTACCATCAAATCGTGACACTTCTAAAGCAACTATGATGGTTCTGTGTCACAACCTGATGGAATCGATCCTATAGCAAAGGAAAAAGACAACAAGATACAAAAGTCATGGTAGAAACCTAACCTATATGCTCAAGTTGATCCTTGAAAAAAAATAATTCATGGACCGTTGAAAAATACTCAAAAATCCAAAAACAATTGTCCCAATATCCGATCATATCCTTTCTTTGCAACTCTTGAATCACTCTAAATGTTTTTTGGTATAAAGAAAATGATAAGGGAGGCCAAAAAAGTGACAAAAAGAGGCCAAAAAGTCTATAAATAGAAGTTGGCAGCTCATTATCACCATTGTTGATTTGGAAATTGACTTTGGAGCCAAAAAAACCCCTTTGTCAAAAGCGGTGATTCCGGGAGCTATAGTGGACGAAACAAACTTCTGTCTGGACCAAGTAAGTACAAACTCTCTTATCTTGCATTTTATGTCTGTATTTTTTCATTGGGTTTCATTTTTTAGGGGGGCATCAACCTTTAAAAGGTCTTCCCTAGGTCCACGCGGGTTGTCTCTAGATAGGCCGTGTGTACATTCGGGCAGAGTAAACTCTGCATGCGTGTACACGCCACTGTCACCATTACAACACACGTGGACCCCCTTATGGAATGAAAAAGGTATAAAAAGCAAGGGTTAACCCTCCTTAACCTTGGTGTTTTGCAGGATGTATGTCCATTGGAGAGAAAGAGAGCATGAAGAGGTGAATGAGTTGGTCGGGGAAGACCCCAATGCTATGGCTACTTTGATGTAATGTGGGTTACTCAAGTTCTTCCTTTGTCCTTTCATGTGGGCACAACCTAGGCTAATGAATTCCTTGGTTGACTACTAGCATCCGGATGCAGAGACATTCATGTTAGAGGGACAGTCATTGGTGCCTATGGTGGAGGACATTTACTTTTTGACCGGCCTCTGCAGGAGAGGGGAACCAATCAATTTTCAGACTTTTCCTTTGGGGTCGCATAACATAGCAGAATTGGTAGGCCTATATTGTGCAGATGATACAGACCGCTCGAGCACACAGGTGCCCATAAGTAAGATCACTAACTTATCACTACAGGCGATAATATTGTTTATTGGTTGAATTACTGGTTCTAAAGCTCTACATCAGGAATCTCGTGTAAAGATGAACTGTGCAGTCCAGTGCTTAAATGCACAAGTTTTTGATTGGAGTACCACATTGCTTGAGTGTATGAAAAGACAGCTGACAGATTGTCATTTGCGAACACATAGGAACTTCAGGTTCAAGACCATTCTGTGTTCGTTATTTTTTGAGAGAGTTTTGATTTTTAGTCCTCGAGTAGTGGTATGAGGACATCAGACCTGTCTTCCTATTGTGTGTAGGTGGGAAGTATTACTGTCGCGGCAGGGTGGCAGAAGGACCAATGAGTCCTTTGATGATGATTTCTTTGCATGGCTATCATGACAGATCCTGGTTATAGAGGATTACCCCTATGCCGGGATTGATTTCTTGAGAGACCCTGAGATACCAGTACCTCCTGGTGAGGAGTGAGGGGAGATGGGTAAGTCTCCACCTTTGTAGTTTTTTTTTTTGTGTGTTTTAAACCTATGTAATTTTTATGTTGTTTTCATTATATATATCATTTTTTTGTTATACCAGAGTATTTGACGGATATGTGTTCATTGTGTGCAGATGTGGGACCAGTGCGACTCGCTGACTATGCGAGGAATAGGCATCGTCCTTGGCCAGGGGCCGCACCTGCCGCCACAGGGGGACCAGTAGTAGCAGGAGATCTTCTAGCCAGGGAGGCTGAGAGGGTATTGAGACAAGTCGAGAGTAACTTTACTATGTTCAGTCACATGGTCCCGATAGCATAGATTGAGGACCTGCCACCATCTATGCAGCCTCATGTAGTGGGGGCACCACGGACGTGGGTCTGGTTGTTTCGGCGTTTAGCCAATGTTGTGGACCAGTATAACAGGGCCCATAGGCCCTGACTTTAGCTAGACATTTTGACGTGTCACGATCACTACTTGTATATATTTCTTGAGGGCATAAGACCTGTGACTCATTATCGATTATATTTTTAAGGTGTTTGTGTCCATGTATGTACTCTGGTTACTTTATGATATTATATATGTTTTTTTGTCTTTTGTGTCTTATGGATCATGTGTAAAAAATGTATTTACATATTTATGTGAATGTTCTTTCATATATGTGCAAGATGCCAATCTAAAATTTGATTAGCTAGAGTATCTGTAACTTGGTTTAATCTCCTAGGAACATGAAAATATGTAATATAATCAAAGTTTTGTTCTAAGAGACGTACCCTAAGGAATCATCGGTGTAAAGTTGGTTCATGAACCTGGTATACTTTGTTTAACTGAGACACAACTAGTTGAGCATCGAGATAGGCCCGGAGATGAGAGATACCCAATGACAAAGCGTCACGAAGAAACTCAATAACTAGACTATACTCGGTGACATTATTTGTGGTGTCACCTAAGCATATACCTCTGGAAGATAATGACTGGCCTTGAGGTATAAAGATTACCCAAGCTACGGAGGAAAGCCTCCGAGTGTGCCGACTCGCACCATCTGCATACCCAACGAACACCTTAGAATCACTTGACATCTTCTACAGTTACGAAAGATAACATCAAGGACATGTCCATAACACTAAAAGAAACTAAAAAGTAATAGTACAAAGAATATACATATGTTACAAAAAGTTACCCACAGTGACCTGCCTATGAGTAATACTTCTTGAGGTAGAGCCCATTTCTAGGCTCTGCCAAAGCATTCCCTTCAAAATCAACTAGATGATAAACGCCCTTTTTTAAAACCTCTTTTACGAGGAAAGGTCTGAGCCACATGGGTTTGAATTTTCCTGCCCCCAAAGGGTCCTTAGCTTGGTCATAGACTAGGACAAGGTCGCCTTCAGAGAAAATGTGAGTAGGAACGGACCTATCATACTGACACTTGACCTTATGTTTGTGATCCTCATTGGCCAGGGCCACATCACGACACTTCTCATTGAGCTGCTCAAGGTACACTAACCATTCTTCAAGTGGAGAAGTGTCTGGTAGTAATTGTACTGGCAATTTTAGAGACGGATCTGACATTTGATGGGTAAGAATGCCTCCATCCTGTAAACGAGTTGAAAAGGAGAGAAATTGGTTACAGTCTTAACAGATGTTTGGTAAGCCCATAATGCCAAGTATAACATCAAATGCCAATTTGACTTGGTTGAGTTGATAGTTCGTTGTAGAATGGTCTCAAGAGTTTTGTTCACAACTTCCACCTACCCATTTACTTGGGGGTAGTAGGGTGATGAATGTTCTTGCCATAACCCAAGATTTGACATTAACTTGGTCATCATCTAGTTCTGAAAGTGACTTCCATGGTCAGTGACAATCTCTCTTGGGATGACGAACCTTGATATTATCTGATTGAATAAAAAGAGAGTTGTAGTCTCTCCATCATCTTTAAATGTTGGCATAGCTTCAACCCACTTTGTGAAGTAGTCTACAACTACGATGATATAGCAGTGCCCCCTTGCTGAAGGAGGGTTGCATGTAGTGTAATCAATCCCCCACTTAGTGAATGGAACAACTATGATGACATGAAACATGGGAGTGGGATGTGCCCTCATCTTCCGAGAGAAGATTTGGAACGAATGGCACTTCTTGACTGATTCGATACAATCCTTGATAAGTGTCGGCTAGAAGTAACCTACTCGTAGAATATTTTGGGTTGTCGCCAACCCAGACAAATGACTACCACAAGCTCCAGTATGGAAATAGTCAAGCACGATAACTGCTTCTTCGTGAGTGATACATCGGCATAGGATGCAGTCTACACCTCTCTGATACAATGTATCATCGAGTATGAGATAATTCTTATCCTGATGGCATATGTGTCGACGCTCATCACGAGAAATAGTAGTGGGGTACTTCAAAGTCTGGAGATAGATAATTATATCTCCGTACCAGGGATTCAAAGAGGTGATCAAAAACATATCTCCTCTAGTAGGCGACTCTTCGGGCACAAGATCACCTGACTCAACCAGAAGTTCCAAAATAAGCTCAACAAAGACCAGTGATTTTTTGGACTTCGCTAAAATGAAATCAAAGTCAAACTCCTGGAGGATGACTATCCATCTACTGATTTTTCCACCTATTACCTATCGTGTCAACATGTACTGAAATGGATTCACAACAGCAATGGCAATGGTCTTGCGAAACAAAACATAATGACAGAACCGTTGAACAACATGGACTGTTGCCAACACAAGTTTTTCGGTATGAGAATAATTGAGTTCCAGTCCTATGAGGCCTCGACTCAGGTAATAGATGACATATTCTAAGAACAAGTCATCTTCTTGAACTAAGACCATGCCGATGGTTGATTCTGCTACAACCAGATATAATAGGAAATCCTTGTTATAGTTAGGTGGTTGGAGCAGAGGGGCAGTTGTGAATGCATGTTTCAATGTGGTGAAAGAGCGATGAGTGGCATTGTCCCAATAAAAAGGAACGTCTTTTTTAAGTAAGCGCATATATCCCTTGGTGATCTCAGCATAGTTAGCAATAAAGCATCTTAGAAAATTCGCCTTGCCCTGTAGACTCTGAAGTTGAAGGATTGTGCATGGGGGGGGGGGCAACTGAATTATTGCCTCAACCTTGAAAGGATCGACCATAATCCCTATTGTTGACATTATGAAACCTAACAATCGTCCTGACGTTATGCAGAAGCTGCACTTGTTTGGATTCAAGCGAATCTGAAAGTAGTGACAACGTTCGAAGATAAGTCAGAGGTGTGTGGGATGATCCGTTCTCTTGCAAGATCGAGATGCTAAATCATTTAAATAGGCCTCGACTATATGCTTGAGGTCATGAAAAGAAAAGGACATGGCCCGCTGAAAATTTGCTCCAACATTTTTAAGACCAAAAGGCATCTTCCGATACACGAATGTACCCCAAGGACAAATGAATGTCATTTTGTGTTGGTCTTCGGGTTTGATTTGTATTTGATTATATCCTGAAAAACTGTCTATGAAAGAAAAGACTTCACAAATCACACATTCATCAATGATTTGGTCGATGAAAGGTGTGGGAAAATTATCTTTGGGACATGCCTTGTTCAAATCACGGAAGTCGGTACAAACACGAATTGTGCCCTGTTTTTTACTGACCGGCATAGTATTTGAGAACCATTGGGTCAAATGGATAGGATAGATAAACCCATCTTTTAGAAATTTCTCAACTTCAACCTTAATGGCTTCTACTTTCTTAGGATTAACTGGACGAAGCTTTTTCCGAACCGATTTAACATCAGGATACGTTGTGATTTCATGTTCAACTATTTTTGGATCAATACTTGGCATTTCCTCATAAGACCAAGAAAAAACGTCGTGAAATTCTTTGAAAAGACCTGTGTAGACTTGAATCTCTTTGGGGGAATAGTCAGCTCCAACGAAGACATTCTCCATGATGCCAGGGTTTCGGGAGATATTGATCGATAAAGTTTCAGTGATAGTTTTCATATTACCCTCAGCATAAACCTCATGTGTAGCTAAGGGATTAATAGGACAAGACCGATCTCCTGTCATAGTCATGGTGAATTCTCCCACTTCAATTCGGCTTAACTCTGGGAGGAAGTATGATCTGTGATGAAGATCTTCCCAGGGTTTTTCCGAACTAGTCATTGCTTCAATTATTGCTTCATCAGAGGGCAAGACTAAGCCTAATGAATCGGTGTGAGCGAGAGAAACCTGAGCCCAAATAGGCTCTAGAAGTGGATCAAACTCTTGTGTAGGAGCTGGATCAGTGTGGGCTGAAGTTTGCTGGGCTAAAGAGTATGCTACTTTAGCTATGGAAAAGGGCATGGACATGCCCGGGTGCCCTATCCCATCCATCGTGGCCGATGGGGAAGGAAGTATCCACGGATCGTCGAAGTAATTCGTGAGTAATGAAGAAACTTGACAAATCTCAACCTTATGATGATTGGATATAAGCTTGATATTGCCTTGAGGGGGCGGGTAATCAAAGGTACCCATCAAAGATGGGCACAAACCAACCCCGATGTTGACAACACATGGTTGAGGATTATCAATCATCGGGATCGTGGATGGCCCCAAAGCAGTGTCATGTCTGGAGAAAGACAATTGACCGATGGTCACTATCCGGCCCTTGGGAAACAACAAGACCCGGAAAACTATAGAAACCTCAACTTGCATGGCATAATTCCAACTCCTTCCTAACAAGAGGTTATAGTCGAGGGGAGCATCAAATACCTCTACTTCGACACACAGAGTCTTCCCTCCTAACTGCACGGGGAAAGAAGGAACGATACCATGTGATCGGAATGAATGACCGTCGAAAGTGGTGAGGAGAGTAGGTGACAGAGACAAAATGGGATGGCCAACGACCTTCCAACATGCCAATGACATAACACATGTCGAGGCACCTTCATCAACCACTGTGCGGAAGATATTCCGAGTAAAATTTTTCATGGGATAAGCCACTACTATCTGAAACGCTACGTGGTAAGGTAGACGAGGTTTTAAGTTGGTTGTATCTAGCATGATTGTACCCGGATTAAAAGTATGGGTAGGTCCTAAAGTAGTTAACAAAGCTTTCCTCTGGCAAGGGTAGCTTTGCAGGACCTCCAAAGCTGACATTGCACAAGGGGTTTGTGATAAATATTCCACCATAGAGTAGTTTTGGGCGGCCCTTGCATTTGGGTTATGAGAATATTTTTTAAATGCGCCTTTGGGAATGCATGTCATTGTTTCACCCAACGTCTTCTCAATCTGTAGAGGAAGAGATGGGAGTTCATCTTCTTTCCCCTTCTCAGAAGTGCTTGGTTTTCTATAGTCATGCTCTCTAGTCGATATAAAAGCATCACCCCTAACCATATATACGTTCCCGGATGCGTGGTTATTCATAGGCGGAGAGGGTTCTTGGCTTCCCCCTTCCGTGCTTGTAGAGGCTTGGATCGGATTTGTCTCATGTTCAAATGGATTGGTCAACACAGCAGGTTGTTGCTACGTCACAAAATTTTGGGCTTCTACAAGCTAAGGACATAGATGGGTCGGGTGGTCTTCCGTGCACAAGTTGCATGGATACCTCACCTTCCATTTCTTAGTGTTGTCCTCGCCAACATTATCGTTAGGTTTTTTATCCCCCTTACCCTTCTTTCGTTGTTTTTTCTTTCCTTCAGGTTCTTGGGTGGCCTTTGGGTTAGTCGATTTCACTGTGTGTACCTCCGACGTTTTGGTAGGGGGAGCAGCCAAAGTAGTAGTTTGGATGGCCGTTATGTGTTGTATAGATAACTACTGCAACTGCTTTGTCAATTTCTTAGCAGGCTTGGTTTGTGCTGAACCAACAATACCATCGGCATGTGGTCCAACTCTCTGTCTAGTTTTATCAAGTATTGAGCGTGGTGCATCTGGCAAGATGTTGTATAATAAACCAGACTGAGAATAGATGAGCTCAAATTACTGAGCTCTCATGATGGTGTCTTCTTCAGAGAATACTCCCGACGTCGCGACGTCTTTGGATAACTGCGGGACCAAAGACTTAAGGAACCACTCAAGCAGGAATGCTGGTGGGACTGGCACCTTAATTAAACTCTTCCGACGTCTCCATTCTCAGATGTGATCAGAGATATGGTCCGCTGTTGTCTGTTCGAAATTGGCAAGCAACTCGGTGCCAACATAATATCTCACAGGTAAATGGAAATGGTTTAGGAAAGCCATCGCCAGTTCGCCAAAGGAAGAGTATATTGAGAGATCGAGCTCAATGTACCATTTCGCGGCACTCCCAATAAGAGTACATTGAAACAATCACAACTATACAGATTCATCTTTCAACGAGTTAGATGAGCACCAAAGATAGAAGGTAGTCACATGATCTCCTGGATCTTCGTTAGGCTTGGCTTCGAACT
The DNA here is from genome assembly GCA_000966675.3 of Picea glauca. NCBI lineage: Eukaryota > Viridiplantae > Streptophyta > Pinopsida > Pinales > Pinaceae > Picea > Picea glauca. The sequence goes on from JZKD02S0428435.1 coordinate 175,739, forward strand.
TTGGGATGTCCGAAGGAAACTTTGTTGGCATAGGAGGCCAACGCGGATCATGACAGATAGGGTCATTCAACAACCTTGTCAAATCTGGCAAGTGAAAAGTCCCCAGGAAGGGTAGTTTGAGTTGTTGGTGATAACCTGGGAAAAAGGGGCCTGGAGTTTGACTGGCACCAGGTTGCTAGGAAAAGTTCAGCTACTGGCCTGGATTTTGGTAGAAACCATGGCCCTGGTCAACATATGGATTTTGCGTATGTGGAGACATCATCAAATGATTTCCAAAATAGGACATAGATGGTTGGGCATGCATTACATTCGAAGAACTTTGGGAAGGGTTGCCCCATGTCGGTCCCATGGGGATAAACATAGTAGTTTGTCTGGGGTTCCATTGATTATGGAAAGAATCAGCCCAGATCGACATTTCAGATGAGGGAACAGATCCCTGCCAAGAATTCCAAGGCCCTGATGTGGAAGACGTTCCTAGGTTTGCCCCCTGTGCAAGAATAGTACCCTTCATAGGAATAGGTTGTCCAAAACTGAGATTACCCTCAGTCGGGAAGGTGGCTGATGAGAAGACGTTGTTACCAAATGTTCGGATCAAAGAAAATGGTATCAAACCTACTGCCATATTATGCGAAGGTGGTCCTTGACTCCCTACTCCCAATAAACTATGGTGTGTAGGTTGCCCGACGGATTGTTGATGCGAGCCACCGAGTGAAGGGGATGAAGGAGGTATATCATATCCTCTGTAAGGGAAAGCGTTAAAAGGAGCAGGAGTGCCCCCCATGTGACCTTGCATAGGAGCGCTAGATCTCCCTGCCCCCAGACCTGAAGTCTGTAAAGTGGAGTAGGAAAGTACATGACTTGTACCCGAACTAGGCATCCCGTATGAGAACGAACGGCCTATCACACTTGGTGTGAGAGGGTTTGTGGTCATTGCCAAAGACAGGATCATACCATTTTGCGATGTAGAGGTGGTCGAGACCATGGTGGGTCGGACTAGTGATGGTGGGTTAGGAGGTGAAAACTCTCCTGTGGTGACGACCGTAGTGGGAATTGAAGAATTCCCAGAAGGAGTAACAACATTTGTTTCCATTTCCGCATGCAACAATGTCTAGTATAAGTAAGGATGAATCGGTACTATGATGGGTGCCGAAAGATCAGTGGTGGAGGTTTCAACTAGACCAAAAGCTTGCACTCCAAGGTCTAAAATGGTTGATTCCTCTGGATGTTGGTCGGGCACAATTTCTTGTGACCTGGTCACTTCAAAAGACCATTGTTGGTCTAGCTTTCGCCTTAGTGGTGGCGGGGGTGGCTCCAGTCTAACTAGCGGCAGGCCAAGAAGCCTTCGTGACTGGCGGATCTCGTGATCCTCCACTGTGTGAGAATATCAAAGACACTCTAGGGTAGTCTAAACATTCAAAAGTAACAAACACTAAAAAATTCCCTATAAGATAAGACAGGAAAACACTAAATTAATTGGAAGAACAGTTACAACAACCAACACTAGAGAAACTTACCGATGCAAGTGCAACTCGAAAACAGAAGCACCCTCTGGGTATAATATACAAAGCATGGCCCAATATATGTCCTAAGTACCGTGGTATACCCCCGCAGTCACCTGTGTATGTCCCTAAAAAAGATAGGCAACTAGGTTGCCAACGCGTGAACAGTCACCAGGCGGGTACAGTCGAAAGTCGGGTAGACCACAATGAGCAGGGTATCGAGCCCAAAAACTATCAAGGGTATCAAAAGCAAGTGGTCTGGAATACAAATGAGGACCTTGAACGGATTTGAGACCCACGAAGCCCCGTGGAAAATGCAATTGACGAAATCCCAAAATAAGCCCTCTATATGTGTTCTCCACTATGATTGGTCCAACTTTGGAGGGTTTATCTCCGCTACCTTTCCGCAAGCGATCTCATACTTATCCCCTGTGTCAGAGGGGGGTCCCAGATAACTTTCATGATACTGGACTTGGACACTCCCTAACTCAGACTCCAATGTTTGATTGTAATAGCCTTGAAGAGTTTCCTCTCCAACCTAATCCAAGGCCCTACTCCTGAACTAGTTAGTTAACCCTACAAACATAAAAGTCTAATAAATTTTAAATTTAGCATTAATTTTATGGCTTGTCTTATGTTAAGGGGTATGAAAGTGAAACTGATGATGTGTAAAAGATGAAAGTAAAAATGAATAAAAAGCCGGAAACAAAAACTTTCACTTAATGCAAAATTTCAACAACTTTTAATTTTTTTTTTCTAAGATTTTGGATAGAAAACTCAAAAGGAATTTCACTCGACTACGAGATACTTATGATATAATTAAACTACAAATAACTTATGAAATAAAAGACTTTCCCCTGGTTAATAATGCAAAATCACACTCTTCAACCAAACAAGAAACTGAAAGAGATTTTTTATTTATTTAAATGCTGATAAAGCAAAAAGGAAAAATACCAACAAGTAAAAAACCAAGAAAAAAAATCATGGCCTAATCGCAGATCGCAAAGAATCACTTCAATAAATCACACACTAGCAACTTAAAAAATGACTCTCACACATGTCTAAAAACCCTAATTTTTCTTTTTATTTTTTATGACAACTTTTAAATGAGAAAAAACAAGCTTGTGTGAGAGTCATTTTTTAAGTTGCTAGTGTGTGATTTAGACATCCCATCTAGAGGAATCACACACTAGCAACTTAAAAAATGACTCTCACCAAAATACACATGCATTTTACCTATAGACTAATGGGTTAGCGATTCAAACATATATTTACTGAACTATGAAGAACTCATATAGTGGGATGGGAAAAACATTTCTTTATTATTAAATTTAATGAATCAACTTACAATGTCGAGACCGGCCACTGCTCCGCGAATCCTGATCCTGGGCTCCTCTTCAAGTGTCCTCCAACTTCTTTCCTTTGTATCTCTTCTTGCATAAGGATGGCTAAAGGGTTGGGACAATGGGAATATGCAATTGGGCAGAGTTTCTTTACTCTATTTCTCCTCCTCCAAATGGGACCCCTAGCCCTTCTTTTATAGGCTAGAAGAAGCTAGGTATTTGGATGAATCCTCTACCATGCATGGCCGAGAGCTTCAGTTAACTCACCAAAAATTGTGTGTTCCATCGTCAAATTTCCCTTTTTTGTGATTTTGTCGGTCCACGCGGTCTGTTTTAGGTTAGCTAACATGTACATGCATGCAGTAATGGAGTAGGGCACGTGGGCCCTTATAAAAGAGGTTTTTTAAAGAGTTGTTCAGTAGTGCTTTGGAAAAGAAGGGATCTGAGATGGCCTAATGCTAGGTAAGCATGTATGGTGCAAATTAGGGTTATAACACTATTACAAAATTTTTCAATACTTCCATGATCTCCCCTTTTAAATCGTCCATCTTAGTATTTATTGCCTCAAACTTAGCTTCTGTTGAATTCATCATCTCTCGTAGTTCATCTTTTGTTATTGTCTTCTTTTATAAATCATTTATGTCCCTATGCATTTCTTCACCTTCATCAAGAGTCCAAGTAGGATTTTCTGGAGGCTTATTTGGTGTAGAAGTTCCCTTTTTGGGTGGCATGTTGGCCAAGTATCAGTTTTGAACCTTGATTTTGAGGTGGTTCTCCTAGACAATCTATCTTCTGTTGTATCTCCGACATTTCGGCCCTTCTGGGTATGACACTTTCTTTTTTTGTAGTTCTATGATATTTCTTCTTTGTAATGCCATAGGTCTGATCAAAATTGGATGTGCCAAGTGGAATTTACGGTAATTTCCCCACAAATTGCTGATTTTTGGTCTTTCCAGAAGATCTCACTTATATAGCATGCCCCACACAAAATAATTGATATAAAATTCTGAAACTCGTACCAAAAATACTACAGACTGTCCACTATCCAATGAAATTGGTCTCACTCAATTTGGATATGCTAGGAAGAATTTATGATTGTTTTACCTAGAACACCTTCTCGAGACTAGTCAGATACCCTATCTTCCACAAGGTGTATCTACAAATGTAAGATGACCCAAAAGATGAAATTTTTACCACTACTACCTTACTAATTTTTGTGAATAGAATCTTAATTTTAGGGTCTGAAACGTTACAGAAAATGTTTTATAGTGAAAATTCTGCAATGAATCAATTCAGGATGATTCCATAACCCTATCTTGCACAGGCTGTATCTCCGAAAGTATAAGGCCTCAGGAGCTGAAATTTTAACCCAACTTACCTTGATCCATCTACTAAATACAATACAAGTCATTCCTTATGAAAGGTTGTAGAAAACAAGTTATAGAAAAAATACGAAGGTGTCTTAGATGCAGCAACAAAACCCCAAGACCTTGAGCTCTGATACCATATGTTAAGAACCAAATATCAATATAGCATAGGAAAACCTCAGAATAAGTACTTAGCACCTTGAAAAAAAGATAATTTTAGATAATAAGCCTCTTTGAGGGGGAAACCTCCTTTTACCCCACATAAATGTTCAAGTACAAGATGATTCGAAATGAAAATGTCTCCTTGGTATATATAGGAGACTAAGAGGTATAATTACAACTAGTGGAATAAAGCCGACATAAATAAAATAACATTACTAATGTAATATTCCTCAATTAAGAGGTAATGAGCCAATATTAGGGATTAACACATGTCCTCATGCAAGCAAATATTTTACATGTAAAGCAGTGACACTGAAGGGAGGAGTGGTCTTTTCTCCAGGTTTCCTAAACCCATTCTTACCTTTAATCTCTTCAAAAGAAGCATCTTCTTCCTTCTTAGGAATTTCATAAATACTCTGATAACCCTCCGGAGGATACCAAATAATAGGAAGACTATACATGCATCCAATCCAGGAAGGTCCTTCATCTAGGATCATTCTGGCATACCTCTCTAACTTGAAGGTGGTTGCATGAAAATTTCTGAAACCAAAGGGTGCCCTGTTCTTGACTGCGTTTGAGGAGACATCCCATCTTAGTTTAGCAGCAGAAATGGCTTCTTCTTTAAGCCCTATAAAATACTATAGACATGAATTTATAACATGTCTATGGATGGGGAATAAATATTCTACAACCTTCTCCCTCTTCATGAATGTTATGTTCTTCATAATGGTTTTAATGGTTTTAGGAGGTTCCCCTCTGATCCATAAGCCTAGCCCAGCTTCCCTTTTCATCAAAACCATGTGTGCTTTAGCCCACCTGGTTTGGTTTTTGGCAAATGACAAGAATGCCTGAAACTGCATGTCCCCAGTGAAAGGATTGGGGTTCTCTTTTCTGTTCTCTCCTAGGATGAAGTTGTGAAGGTATAGTTCAAACATAAAGTATTGTACTCCCTCCTCTTGTTCTCTAAAACATGAAACAAAATCCGAAACAGTGGTGAACTCAAAAGGTTTTCTTGCTCTAATAGCTTTTATCCTTAGTAACATATAACTTTCTAATAAAAATAAGATGTAATTAGTAGCAGGGGCCCTGCAACCTACTATATCAGAATAAACAGAGCAAATTTCTTTGATTTTATCCAAGGCTCCATCTAACTGGCCTTGTACTTTATTCACCTTTCCTTGAGCTTTGTTGAGCTCAACAAAGGTCTCATTCTCTGTAGCTGACATGGATTGAATTTGTTTGACAACTTTCTAATGTTCTACCATTGTTACCACTTCACTTCTGTATTAATTTAGGGTTTGTTGGGATTGCACCAGTTCTACTTCCAACCTACTAATGATGGCCTCATGTTCAGTGGAGTGAACTACTTCCTCAATCTGAACAATTGCCTCTATTGTTGTTGGAGAATTTGTCTGGGTTCATATTTCAATTGTTTCCAAAGGAGCAGGAAGATCTGTAGGAAACACTTCTTCATCCCCACTTCAGTTGTTTCCAAAGGAGCAGGAAGACCTGTAGGAATATCTATAGGAAAGTTCCATAGACCAACCATCTAGGCATGGGATTTTATCCTTTTGGAAACTGAATATTATCTTCTTTAATTCTTCCTCCTATGCTTCTTTCATTAATTCCATATTATCTTCTACTTCTTCAAATCTGGGGAAAGGCTTGATTATTCCCAATATGGCCTCAATTTGGTGGTGAGCCTCTTCCTTAAAGATATTTTTAAAGTGGAGAGTACTCAATTGTGCCATGTGTTGGAAAGAGGAGGATTTGTTTCCCAAAGGACCAGTCAAACTCCAGATAGTATTTGTCATTCTTCTTTCTTTCGCATAATCTTGGAATAATTTTGTGTTCTCATCTCAACTTCTGATCCACAAAGCTCTATTTTTTAAGTGCCACTCTTCTTCTCTTTTTTGGTGGAAAAGATTGTTCTTCCTTTCAAGGTTGAGAAATTGGTTTTTGGATTCCTAGTTGGAGTACCCTCCTCCTTCTGCTTCATACAGGTCCTGAAGGTCATTTTCTATCTCATCCAACTCCTGGTCTTCCCTTTTCCTTTTTATTTTTTCCCATTGGTATGTCTCCTTCTTCAACCTTTTCAAGTTTGTGGCCATTTGAATAGTCTGTTGCGTACCTATGGAGGAATCAATGGGCGTCCAAATGTCTTTTACTAGAGGTATAAACTTGTCATCTTTTAGCCATGAGGAGTTGAATTTAAAGGGACTCATAGGTTTTTTTGGTTGGGGAACAAATTCGAGGAAAATAGCATGGTGATATGAGTCTTCTCCACTTCCTACTCATTTTCTACACATGAGGATAGAATCCAAAATATACCTTGACAAGAGGAAACAATCTAATCTTTTTGCAATATATTCCTTTACCAGTCTTTTGTTTCGCCAAGTTAGAGTTATTTTTTGAGGAACTAGATCCACTAGGCCCCTTCCTACAATCATATGGGAGAAGAAATTTGAGAGTGGGCCACGCCTCTCTTTTTCTCCTGATGATTCAACTTCTCCCAAGGAGAAATTTAAATCTCCTCTCAAAATGACGTCATGATTGTTTAGAAAGGATTTCCTCAACAGACCTTTCGAGAAATTTTCTTTGTCTTGGTGGAGGCCATACACATTTATGATAGAAAACTCCTTTCCAAGGAGTTTGGAAAATACTCTTTCTCCCAGAACCAATTCATAGCTTCAGGAGCTTAAGATATTTATTTTACTAGATTTCCATCCGATTCCCAAGCTTCCTGATGTAGATTTTAACCTTGTATAATATTTACTACAAACAAATTTTCAGTAAAAATATAAAATAAACAATGGAAAATACAAACATTACACAGAGTTTTACCTGTAAACCGAAACCGAGAAAAACATCATATTCTATATTCCTTCATAGTGATACATTGTTTACAATGCAATATACATATATGAGCCATTGACATCCAAAACCCTAACCCAATGACCTGGATTAGTCCACAAGACTAATTCCTTAACTAGAAATAGAAAACCATTGGAAAAAAACCATGTGCTGAAAAACCTCCCAAAAATGGACATGAAAATCGAGGCAACATGAAAAATGACACAAAAATGCAACACATTTCCCAAGGAAAAATGTGACGCTGCTACTTGTGCAAAGAATATAACACAGACCCAACACATGATCCCCCTCTAACACTTGTACCAAAGAAATTCCAACTTTTGAGAGTTGTTTCTAAGAAATAAGTAATCACTACTTCATCCCCCAACACTTCTTGCAAAAAATGATATCAAGTTGGTTTAACTCCACCAACCTTTGGAGAGTGGACTTTTTGGAGGGGCTCGCTACACCCATAAAGTTTAACGATTTTTTTTTCATGTCCTACCCCATTCCAAGGGATGAGATTCTCTAAGGGCCCCAAGAATCAACTGTTGTTTTTCTGTTGCTATGTCCAATGATGCTTTGGATTATTCTTTTGACAAAAAGTACTTCCTGCCTTACCCCCTTGTCCATTGGGTGGTAGGAGGGTATATACTTATTCCTTCAAACTTCTTATTTATTTCCTTTATTGCTAGAATTGATTTGTTACGAAGATGGTGGGGAATCATTTCCTCCTCTGAGTCTCTCAAGGATGAAGGGGAAGAATAAATATCGAGAGAAGGATTTGAGGGATCGACAGGGTTCAAGGAAATCATGGAGGAAGAAGGCATAGGGGAAGATTGGGTCAAATTTAATGTAGAACATGAAGTTGGTAATAGATTTTTGGAGATCCCAGCCCACTCCTGCCCAACAAGAGTAATAGAATGAACATTGAAATTGAAAGAATCAAAAGGATAATAAGGATGTGATGGTGGTATGGAATGAGCTAGATCCTACTGCTCCAACAACCACAAGACCAATTGACCTTTTGGGGAGCAATTTGTCTCATGTCCCAGATCCATATAATCCCCACTTTCCTTAAGGGGATTTGATGCTAAAAACCCATATTGATCCTGGACCTTCAAAGAGTAAAGCCTCGATGCTGTGAGGGGAGGGTCATCTTCAAGTTGCGATGCTCCTCTCTTCTTTGCCTTCTTAGGCCCTTTGGTTCTCAGAATCCTTTATTTTCCATAAAAGGAAATTTTCAATCCTTTTCCACATGACCATGCTTGTGGCATCTTCGACATGTAAGTGAAATTCGCTCATAATCCAATTTCTAAACTAAACAGATACCCCTCCAAGTCAGGTTTATTTCCTTCGTAAGGCCTTTTCTTATATTTAAGAACACCAAAATCTAAGCGACCGACATTTTCTTTGTCTTTAAGAAAGACATATCATCGCCTAAAAAAGATCTCATTGTGTTTCCCAACAGTCTGAAACCCTCCTTAGTCCAGAATTCCACTGGAAAGCTTGATAGTCTCACCCAAATTGGGAATTCATCTACTCTTTCTCTACTTGCATAGAAAGAGGAGACGACTTCTTTAACATAATCGAGGTTAAGTCTAAATGCTAGAGTGATTTTAACACCCATTCTACCTCTTCTTTCTTCATAAATTTCAGCATGGACCACCCCTTGGCTAGGGTTTGGACCTCTGAAGCCACCTCTAGCTTCCTCCCCCAAGTTTTACCAACCCATTCCTCCAAGGTTTCTTGACTGAAATATAGGCCAATTTCTCTTCCTACTAGCACCTTCTCCATCATGTCTTGGACTTGTGGAAGCATTACATCATCTCCCTGGGATAGGTTGAGAGGGGAAGTTGACTTGATGGATGAATAAATTTTCTTACTCGATGAAGAAGACCTTTGATTGATTTCCACATAACAAGAATTTTCTTACTCCTGAAGCTCCCTTCGTCTACTTTCTTCCTTTGAGTCTTCTTCCTACATGTTATCCTGTCGTCGAACCTTTTGTGAAAGCATTGGTGAAATGGATATTAAGGAGTTACCTTTAGTCTTTGAGTGAGAACTTCCCCCTTTGTCTTGCACATCGCAACCATGAGTGGGGATTATTTGATATGAACAAGGTTTGACCCAGTTGTGGATGTTACCGAGAGGGTTGTAAGAAGAAGGAAAATCCTTCCTAATTCTCGAGAGGTCACCAACAAGTTGTTCTGATGTCCTAGAGTCACTTTGCACCCGAATTTCTGGCGAGGGAAAAGGATACAATAATTCAACAAGAGATCCATCTCTAGAGGAGAGAGAATAGGTAAGGGTGAGGCCACAATAGACCTGGCATCGATCAAAGCCTCTGATTAGAGACCCCCAAAGCTATCCCGACCTCCTGAGGTAAGAAAACTGGGACTACTAGAGTCTTCATGATCCTCCAGAAAACACTTATCTTCCTTCGAGCTTGCACCAGAGTTGGGTTGGGTTCCAGGTGGAGAAACCCATATCTTCTTCTTGTCCAAAAAATATGCCTCAAATTCTAACAGTTCTATATCCTTCATTGCAACGGGCATAGACAATGAGTGTCGGTAACAAGGGGAAAATCTAATAACTTGCTTGGACAAGAGCCTATCGGGGTAAAAACTGTGATGACCTCCCGAGAACCCTAATCAGTCTGTGGAAGAGGGAGTGATGAGAGAAAAAGGGTCGGGAGAGGGAGTCGGGAAAAAGGAGTGAGAGAAAATGGAGAACATGGACCACCAAGAAGAGACCCCCGCTTGGGCCTGCGGCTAGGCCTCAAGTTCCATGCTAGAGTGCCAAGCAAAACCACACCCCTCCCATTCCCCTTCACCATTATTAATAATAACTTTTAAAAAATAAATAATTTAATTTAATAAAAATATTAAAATAAAAGAATTCATCTTTAATTATAAACTAAATAACTTTATATATCATTACTAATGTTATTTAACTATAGTATTTATGTAATGATTACAAAAAATTCCATCATCAGTTATAAACTAAATGATCTTATGAATGGTTGCTAATTTTTTTTTATTATAATCTCAATAATCTCATTGCACCTACACTATGGAGAAAATGTTGAGGCGTTACTGTGATGAGGAGTTGTGTGATCCTCTTAATTAATAAAAAAATCCAATTATTTTAATTAATAAAAATAAATTTTATTTAATTGAAAAAATCAACATTAATAAAATAATAAAAATGAAATGAAATGATAAAAAATTAAATTTAATTAAAATAAATAATAATAAAAAAATAAAAAATAAAAAGAAATTTCACTTTAAGAAATTGGATCCCTCTAGGTGTTTGATAAATCGATCTTTAACATGAATTTATGTTGTTTAGATTTCTAATCTTCTCTACACACTATTGAAAGCTCTTTGTTCAATAATCTCATTTAGTTTTTTTCATGAGAGTAGTGAGGTGCTTTATAGCCTACTATGAAGAAGATGTTGAAAAATTAGTATAATAATAAAACATTAAAATAATAATAATAATTTAAAACACATACACATATATATTATTATTATTACTTTTTTATTTATTATTATTATTTTGATGTTTTATTGTTATTTTAATGCATTATGTTACATGAGCATCTCCCCCTAATGAGATGTAGAGCCACCCAATGAAACATTAGTGTGATGATGAGTTATGTGATTCTCTTAATTAATAAAAAAATAAGTCCACTTAATTAATAAAAATAAAGTGGGCTTAATTGAAAAATACAACAATAATTAAAGAATGAAATAATAAATAAAGTGGACTTAATTAAAAAACAACAATAATTAAAAAAAATAATAATAAAAGTTGGATTACTCTTGGTACTTGATAGATCCAAGTTTAACATGGATCTAAGGTGGTTTAGATTTCTAATCTTCTTCTCTATACACTATTGAAAGAGCTTTGTCCAATAATGTCATTGATTTTTTGCACATCAAGATGTTATATAGCCTAGTATGGAGGAGAGATGTTGAAGCATTAGTGTGATGAGATGTTATGAGGCATTAGTGTGACTAGGAGTTATGTAATGCTCTTAATTAATAAAAAATATATTTTACTTAATTAAAAAACAACAATAATAAAAAAATAAAATAGTAATAAAAAGATTTACATGTTAAGAAATTGGATCCCCTATTATTTGATAGATCCTAATTTAATATAGATATAAGTTGAGTTAAATTTCTACTCTTTTTTTTCTCTATACACTATTGAAAAAACTTTATTCAATAATGATTTCTAATATTTTTTTTTTCAACAGAAAAATTACTTTTTATATTAGAAAATATAAATTTGTACACATTACATCTTTTGAGGACAAACCTACCACCATTTTCTTAGCAAAAACTAGAAACATATATGTTATATGTTAACATATAACATATATAGAAAAGAAAGAGCACATATAATAGCCTCTATTATGGAGCTTTCAATAGCACAAAATACTGCATCATCCTGTGTAGCATGTAATACTTATAATTTGTAAAACAAGAAACATATAATTTGTAAACTGTTCTAAGAGATCTTCATAGATTTCTAATACTTATCCATTAAAAAAACACAGTCAATGATGGAAAACCTTTAAATTGAAAGGATAATCAGTTTCCAAATGTGAACAATGGATGGGATAATAAACACATAGGAAAACCATGTTTCCAAATTCCAACTCTGAATGGCGTAATTATGCCGAAAGGCATACACCTATTGATAATAGGCAGATTTAATAGAGGTTTAGTGCTTAATAAATTTTTTATGGACAGAATTAAATATGGCTGGAATATTCTTAGTAGTCACACAAAATAAATGGTTGTGATTTCAATCATTAACTTCCTAGCTATTATAAAGACATTCGTTTATGTGTTTACTTTTTTACATTTACCTAATCATATTTAGAAATTACTTTGATAGCTAACTGATTGCCATGTAAGTGATTAACAGAAATTAAAATATTAACACCAGATAAATGAAGCGCAACCATTTATTTGTTAATCAATAATAAAATTTAATATAACCAGCTATGGACAGGATTAAATATGACAGGAATATTCTTAGTAGTCACACAAAATAAATGACTGTGATTTCAATCATTAACTTCTTAGTTATTATAAAGACATCCATTTATGTGTTTACTTTTTCACATTTACTTATTCATATTTAAAAATTACTTTGATAGCTAACTGATTGCCACATAAGTGATTAACAAAAATTAAAATATTAACACCGGATAAATGAATCACAACCATTTATTTGTTAATCAATAATAAAATTTTATATATTCTTTTAAAGATTAGTTTCATCTTATCAACCTTTCAACGTTCACCAACCGCTATTTACTTGTTATGCTAGTATATATATATATATATGATATTAAGATCGAAGCACGCACCAACAGACATAGAAACAGGCATCTTATCGACCTTTCGACGTTCAGCTATTTACCTGCTGTGCTAGTATATATGATATTAAGATCGAAGCACGCACCAACAGACACAGGGACAGGCACAGCCATGATGCCATCCAAAGCACTTGAGCACGACATGTACATTGCAAAAGCACGTCAACGGCGCTTCGTACAGCTGATGAAGCTCAATCTATGCTCGGCAGGGCGTAATGGCAGTGAGCGAACGGCTGGTGCCATGCTTTTGGGGCAGTAAACAATACCTATGTATAATGTGTCTCTGTAAACACGCGCTGCCATGTGCACCGATTTTTCAGAGAGTGTCCTCACACATGTTGCAAGTTTCTCATTTTTATTCCACGGGCAATGAAACCTCCCTCCAAATGCCCACCAGGTCTTTCTAGTTCCAGTGGTTTCCTGGCCCATCGTTTTTGAAGGGCCGTGGTGTTTGCGTCTGTTGCTGCACGTCTTTCAAGTCTGAGCTCAAACCAGCAGAATTTCAAATTAAAATACAATATTATATTTTATTTATTGAATTTCACAGCCCTACAACATTATAAAAACAGGTTAAAAACAGGCTACTTTTGTTTTATGTAGTCTGATTTTTTCCCGAAGAGTTTCCGGGAATAAAATTCGTCGCAATCCAAGATAATGATAACTGGCTATTTGGAGTGAGAGGCAATACACGAGTCCTATATTTTATGTTTTAGAATAGACAGAGTTGAGTAGAGAGATTTCATGATTACGTAAAGGGATAACGTTAAACAATTTTTTTAACAAATAAGTCAATTTTTCTTCACAATACGTAATTACAGGCCTTCCTCCAGAGTGGAGCTCACAGCTGGATGGATTGATCTAAAATCGATCCGACCGTCGTGAAACTCCGCTCCACTAATTCTAAATTCTTCTCGTCGCGGTGATTCAAAACCATTTTGAATTACTGGAGGTTCATTCAACTGCCAAATATCATCCTCCCACAGAGACCCATAGAAAACTACCGGAGTCTCAGCATAACCATACACGGGATCCGAATACATATTAGTCATTGAATCTCCATCGAAAAGGTTCATGATCATTCCAAGTTCGCCAGTGCTATTGTCCACGAATAAATCGAGCTCTGCCAGAAGATCGTCGTAATATGTCAAATTTCCTTCTGAATGCATGTCTCCTAGTGTATCAGAAACCGAGATCGCTCCAGAATACCCGTCTGTTAATTCACCTTGTTTCATTGATTCCAACTCAGTACTGCCCTTTCCATCAACATCAACATCAACTGTTTGCCCGATTAATCCGACTTCATCTTCAGCAAATTTCATAACCCCGTTCAGCCTCTCGTCCTTGAGATGAATCACAGAATGGGGTTCTTTTGGATTAGCATCCATATAATCGATCTTCTCAAGCACCAACATTCCATTATTGATTCTCTTCAGGTCTGGCAAAGCCAACCCACCATTCAAAAATTCATTATTATGACAAACTTGTGAAGAGGCAGCCATCTCTGAAAAGAAAAGCAGTGATTAAAACACGACACAGAGACTTGTTTATATATATCCTTCTTCCTTCGATTTTTAATGGCTGCAAGTTGCAACTTGTCTGGCGCGTTGGGTTATCGATTTTTCAAGTACACACAACCTGGTGTTGCATTCTGCTCTCGCGTGAGGTGAAAGCTACCCACCAAACCCGATATACTTCTATGTTTTCTGTCAATATATTTTTCCTTCGCTTCGTTCAAAGGGTTTTCGTAGGACTTACGTAAAGATACCTCGCAGTCGAAATCACCTTCCCCAGGTTGGCAGGCATCCCCTGGTATGCAGGCAAGTTGCCCCTGAAAATGAAAATATTCACGCCTGTTTAACTGACCACATTTATTATTGGCCTATTGATTAGGCCTGTAGGCGTCCACTAATTGGAATGGCCTGTGCCCATTAAATTTGAAGGGTCCGTTATAGTGAGAAGAGTATATAAAAAATTTCAAAAAAAAATTCAGAATGAAAAGTAAAAAAAAAAAAAAAAGTTGCATTTCAATTGAAAACAATAAATTAAGTTCACAATTCAAAAAAAATAAAAAAAAAATGGTGTTAAATAAAATATTACATGTTTAATCAAATTTATTTTTAATAAAGGAATTAGTACAAAATGACTTTCTAATTGGAAAATATTACAATTATAACAACATCAAATAAAAATTAAGTCAAATTTGAAAATGTAAATTAATAGAACAACAAAATTTGTAAATTGTATTAATTCTTTTAAAAATGATATAATACATTTTGTCCCTAAAACAAAGATATATTTGAGTGTTTTTATCCATCATAATCAACATAACCCCCAACTCATGTCCTTAAATCCCCATAACCCCAAAATTGCTATTATGTAATACATTAGTCAAAAAAACTTTGGAAAATTCCACCTTCTCCCTACAACTTAGTATATCTTGCAAAGTAGTGCAATGATTAAATGCAATATGTTTGAAAAAAATCCTTCTCATACTAAGTACTATCCATGAAGTCTCTTTGTGACATCTTGTCAATTCTCCTTTGATCTCTTAATATTGTATTGCCTTCACTTAACATCACATCAAGGCTATTGATATCTTGTATAATTTTACATACATTTGGAATATAATATCAAGATTTTAAGCTATATATATAAGATTTCATCACTACATAATTGGGAAAGGTTTTTCATCAACTACTAAAAGACTAGCAACAACCACTTTATAAAAGTTAAAAGACTAGCAACAACCACTTTATAAAAGTGGTTGATATAAGTAGATCTCCGCATCATTAATTTGGAAAGGTGAAAAATGAAGTCAATCGACGTATAGCAACCGCTTTTATAAAGTGGTTGTTGCTAGTTGACGACAGACATGCCTTGGGACTACCATTAATATATTAATACAAATATATTAATGTATAAATTAATTTAAAATATAACAACATAAAAAATGTGGTAGATCCATTAGTTGTTTCTGATAAGGAGATAAAAAACATACTACTTATTGGAGAAAAATCATATGTTTAAGGGTGGTCATGTATAGAAAAATGAAGCAGAGATTAAATAAGATTGGATGTTTACCTCATATCTATACTTTCTTTCTCCAATTAGTGAAAAGGTTTCATCATCAAACAATTATGAGATTTTACATGAAGTGCTAAAGGTTAAGGAAAGAACAAAAAATACATTGGAGATGCATTGGCTCATATAGTTAATGAAGTACACCACACAAAAGGTTTTTTAATAGAAACCACTTGTAACTTATAGATTACAAACTTAGCAAGCACCAAGTTTGCCAGGAATCTACAGCTCCATGTCAAGTAAAAAACTCTATAAATAGGGTAGTTTGGGTGTACAAAACTTCAGAAATAGAGAAGTTTGGGTGCACGTAAGCTAAATTCTAATTATACAAACTTGAAAATAAAAAAAGTGCATGTATTACAAACATTAATGAAGAGAAGGTTAACCATCATAATCATGATCTAAAGAGCTAAGGTCCTCATCTCCATGATTGTTGTCATCATGCCAAACGTTGCTTAAGGAATCGATTGCTTTCCCATTCATCATCATTAGATGGTCATGGATCAACATCAATGGTCAAGTTTAAGACACCATCTCCAATAGACTCCTCAAAACTAGGATTCACATCCCATTCCTTACAAGGCCCCTCTCTATAGTGAGGATATTTACATGAGAATAGTTTAAGACTAGAATGGATGAACACCAAGTTCTATGCTCTCTTTGATGTCAATAGATTTCTTTCACACTATGAATGGAGTACATGCTCCAATTCTTATTCTGTCCCTATGGAACAATATGACCACTCCAAGGTATGGCACAAGTGGTATTATAGAAAGCCTTATTCAATCCCTATAGAAAAATCCATTCCACAACCACTGTCTCTTAGGTGCCATATTCAAAAGTTGCACCAGCAACAAGGAAACAAAATGTTGCTTTGGATGTAAAAGGATCAATTCAACTAAGTCCCGTTGCTGTACTGGTAGATCTCTGCAAATAACTACAGTCGCCGCTTTTAGGTTGATACGAGAATGTATCGATGGTTGGGAATAAATTTCATGCGGGTTTCCTGTATATCGAAATGCCCAATTGTGGTCGTGAAGTTTGCAATGATTTCATTCAGATTTTTTTAAAGAAAAATAGGGTAAAATAAGATATAGATCTATTGTTAAACTTGGTGTGATAGCATTTTTTTTATCTTTTCATTCTTTGTTCAAATTGTCCGTTAGAACCCTAGGCATTTAGATTCGTCCATCTGCTTGCATTCGAGTTGTAACGCAGTTAAGGAATCTGATCCCTAAAATTCGATCTCTAGGTTTCTTCTTCTCTTTTTATTTCAGACAGTTTATGTACTCGTGAAACGAAATTAAATGTTTGTTTGCAATCTCTCCGATATGGCACTGGTTTTTTCTGCCCTAAAGCAAAAGGTCTTTTCACAAATCTAAGTGAAAAATGAATGAAAACCAAACCAAAGTGCATGGAGGAGATTGCACAGGAAAATAGAAAGAGTCAAACTCCAGTGCAGTTTGATAGACTCTCATTTCACTTTAATATTTTTTTATTAATACGTCGTGCCATGATGCCATCAAACTCTTATTTCACTTTAATATTTTTTTATTAATACGTTGCCCTCAAACTCTTATGTCACTTTA
>JZKD02S0428435.1:199649-226583 GCA_000966675.3 Picea glauca
TCTCTCACAAGAAGGAAGGCCAAGAGCAAGGTTGGCTTTGGTGATATGCCGACCAATGTAACCTGTAGCTCTAACTATTAGAATCGTGCTGCTGCCTGCAATATTTAGTAGTTTTCAGGCCAACGAATGTATGAAGTTACAACTTCTCTCGACATGTATAAAAAATACATACATAGAAAGAGGAACAACATGTTGTTAATTGGCCATGGATCTATGAGAAATCCATGCATAGAAAGAGGAACATGTTGTTGTTGATTGGCCATGGATGTAAACGCACAGAACTTTCTTCGATGTACGTTGACATATAGAGTACCCCAAAATCTTCCGTGTCTCATGTTGTATTGGGTAAACATTGTTTGGTCTTGATAACAAATGCATGTAGAGAAAAAGGAACAAGCTGTTGTTGACTGGACATGGAAGTAATTGTCTCAACTTACAAAACTTTATTAAGTGTATGTTACTGAAGGATGCACCGAAGTGCTTCAAGAAACAACAAACAATTACAACAAGACTTTCAGCACTTTGCAATAACACCAGTAAACTACAACAACTGTTTCATCAATAGTAAGCTACAACCACAGTTTTAACAACTGTTTTAGTGAACGATATCTTCTGCATATTCTAATCTGCATAATAAGCTACAACAAACAGAGTTACAATAGAATAGGGGAATTATAATAACAAACTAAAACTCAGATTACAACACTAAAATAGCTTTAGTAAATCATTTATGGCAATAGTAAATCAAACCAGTACTTCTGTACTAAATCTAAATAGAAAAACACTACATAGTGTAAGAATTTAGATGAAGTTTTCAATTTGATATAAAAAACATAGTATACATGCTACAACAAAAATAAATTACTCTGAACATTTAACATGAGTTTACAAAATCAGATTCAAACATGAAAAGAGTATAAAATCCCCTGTTAACAGTCAAAATTCTGTGTCTATTTCATCACTCTCTTATCTATTCCAAAATCAGGATTATATATATATATATATATATATATATATATATATATATATATATATATATATATATATATGAGATTGACCTTTCTAATCTCAAACCAAATAAAAACTACTAATTAAAATATTACAACCACGACTATTCAACACTTGATAGATTTAGTTAATTTTGACAGTGGCGCCCCTTTGCCACTCCTAACAGATAGAGATCAAGTGGTGTGGTGGTGGTAACTCTTGAAAATTTCAACATTCTCTCCCTTAATTATTTCACAAAAAAAAAAACCTCTCTTCACAAACCTCAATGTTCTCTTTGTGAATTTCAAACAATTCCTTTGTTAAGGGCTTTGTAAAATATTTGCAAACTCATCTTCAGATGTGCAAAACTCTACAAAAATTTCATCAGTGTTTATGAGCTCTTGAATAAAATGGTATTTTATATCAATATGCTTAGTTTTTTTGTGGAAAACATGATTACGTAACAGAGCAATTGTTGATTTATTCTCAGTGAAAAATGTGAGGTTGTTCTTGTTGTTCATGCAACAAATAAATCAAAATACTTGTCATCCACACAGTCTGGCATGCTGCTGCTGTCACTGCAGCATACTCTGCCTCAACAGATGATAAAGTCACAATGGGTTGCTTCTTTGAATCCCATGCTACAACTCCTCATCCAAAGCGAACACATATCCTCATGTACTCTCCATGTCATATACATAACCTGCAAAATCACTATCAATATATCTAATCAACTTAAAATCTAAATCTGATGTGTACATGACACCATAATTTGTTGTTCCAACAACATATCTTAGAATCTTGTTTCCAACTTGCCAATGGATGTTCTTCGGAGACTCCATAAATCTAGAAATCAAACTTACATCAAACATAATATCAGGTCTTGTTGTTGTCAAATACATAAGACTTCCAACCAGTCTTTTATACATAAACAGATCAACATGACCCCTCATCATTCTCACTGATTTTTGTGCCAGTTGCAATTACAACTGGTTTACAGTCACCATCCTAAACCTTTTCAATATGTCCTTTGCATACTTAGTTTTACAAATAAAAGTACCATCTTCAAATTGATTTACTTCAACTCCTAGAATATATTTCATCATTCCTAAATCGATCATTTCAAACTCAGTTTTCATGGCTTTCTTAAACTCATCTACTGAAAGATTTCCAATGAAAATCAAATCATCAACAAACAAGCATACAATCAAGAGTTTACTTCCTGATTTACCTTTGTATATAGAGTTCGATCACTCGAACTCATGTTGAATCCTTCACCATTCAAGTATTCATCAATTCCGTTGTACCATATGATGGGTGCTTGTTTCAATCCATATGATGGTTTCTTTATCCTGTAGACCTTACCTTCTTGTCCATCAATATCATATCATGGAGGTTGTTTCACATACAACTCTTCTTCTAGAAAACCATTTAAAAATGCAGACTTAACATCCATATGGTAAATACACCATTTATTATGAGCAACAATGGATAACACCACTCTTATTGTATCAAGCCTGACTACATGTGAAAAAGTTTTATTATAATAAATATCAGGTTGTTTATTAAACCCCTGAGCTACAATCCTTTCCTTCTGCTTCTCAACTTCACCTCCAACATTTAACTTGGTTTTGTAAATCCATTTAACGCCAATACAATTTTTATCTTCAGGGAAATCTACAAGTTCCCAAGTGTTACGTCTTTCTATGGCATCAATTTCCTCATTCATAGCCTCTACCCAAACTTCTTTTTTAACAACCTCATCAAAATTTATAGGATCATATGCAATTAATGCACTATTTCAAACTTGATCTACCTCATTAGTTTTCTCATACATTTCTCTTAAACTTCTAGTCTTCTCACCTCTAATTCCATTTCTTAATGAAGCTAAAGTAGGATTTGATTCGTCACTTACCTTTGATCTTGTTTGTTGTCCACCATGACCTGATGGTTCATCACGCTCATGTGTTCTGGGTGTTATTAGTTGTGATGGGTTGATTCCTGGTGATTTTCCTACAAGAGTTATTACAGTAGGTGTATGTGACTTTGGAATCAACTTTCCACCCTATATGACTTGCTCATCTCCATCAACATCTTCATGGGATAATTCAACTCCCCCTGAAACAACTTTATCAATGCTACCATCCCGAGATTCTTCTTCCTTAAACTCAACATTTCTACTAATAACATACTTCTTGGTGATGGCATTATAGAGTCTACATGCCTTAAACTCCTCACTATATCCATCAAAGACACATTTATTACTTTTGTCATCCAACTTTTCCCTTATCTCTTCAGGTACATGTGCATAAGCTACACACCCGAAAATCCTCAAATGGGATATGCTGCTATTCTTACCACTCTAAGCTTCATGTGGAACTTGTTTATTCACACTCTTATTTGGACTCCTTTTCAGAATATATACTGAAAAAATAATTGCATCTCCCTAATATTCGTTCGAAAGATGCTTCTCCTTCAACATAATTTGAGCCATATTCATAATGGTTCGATTCTTCCTTTCAACTATTCCATTCAGCTGCGGAGTATAACGAGTAGTAAACTGTCTCTTGATTCCATGAGACTGATAAAAATCCATGAAATCAGTTAGCATATACTCACCTCCTTTGTCTGATCTCAAGAGTTTAATATATTTTCCACTCTCATTTTCAACCATAAATTTAAACCTCTTAAATATATCAAAAGCTTCAGACTTCTTCTTCAACAAATAAGCTCAAGTTTTTCGACTAAAATCATCAATAAAAGTCATAAAATAGACATTACGATTCAGTGAAGGTGTTTGCATTGGCCCACATAAGTCTGTGTGAACAAGTTCCAATGGATCTTTAGCCCTATGCGAAACTCCAAAAATAAATTTATCTGTGTGATGCTTTGCAAGTATGCAACTCTCACACGAGCTTGTTGCTTGCTGAATACTGGGCAACCCCTTCACCATTTTCTTCTTCTGTAGAAAATCTAGACCTCCAAAATGTAAACGGTCATATCTCAAATACCATAACCATGACTCATCTAAACCTCTAGGTTTGTAAGAATTCAAAGAGTCAATCATATAATTTCTCATAATAAGCAGAAACATTATATGCTTTGTCATCTCTACCCTGAAAATCAACTGCTTACTTGGATACTTATCATAAATTGTACATACCTTGTTGTTGAAGAACACTCTGTACTTTTTCTCTATCAATTATCCAACACTTATCCGATTGCATTTCATACCAGGTACACAATAAACATCATCTATTTTTCTTCTTTCATCATTCTTAGTATAAACAAATCACACCTTTACCATTAACTCTTACCTTACTGTCATTACCCAACTTTACCTCTGACTGAATACTAGTATCTAAACTGGAAAACAAGTCTTTATTTCTATTCATGTGATTGCTACATCCGTTGTCCAAAAACCAAACATCATTTGAACTTTCCAGGGTGACATTACGAGTCAAAAACATAGGTTTTGGTCATCCTTTGACTCCTCTTTCATGTGTGCAAACTGTTTTCCAACATCTGTTTTCTTCTTCCAACCCTTGTTAGCATAATGTCCAAATTTCTTACAATAATAACATTGTACCTTAGATTTATCATATGTCTGATTTCCTTGCTGTCGAGATCTACTGCTACTTTTTGTGGTCGTTTTAGATCAAATTCCAAATCACTCTATTCAGTTACAGTGAAGAACAAGAAATATTACTCACTATGATACCACAATGAAGGATGCAGGGAAGAGCTTCATAAACAACAAAGAGTTACAACAAGTCTTTCAACACTATGTAATAGCACCAATAAACTACAACAATTGTTTCAGCAACATTAAGCTACAACCACAGTTTCAACAATTGTTTCAGCAAACAATAAAGAGCTATTACAACAAAGACTTAAGTAAACCTCCCCTGCATCCTTCAGTTACATATCAGAGTACCCCAAAATCTTTTGTGTGTGCTACATAGGGTAAACGTTGTTTTTGATTCGATATGTTGCTATAGGATGTGATTTAAGAAGTGTACAAATGCAAATTTTATGCAAGTCGGGTCATCACGTGAACCGTGAAATTTTCATCAATAAATTGAAAATAAGCTAATCTATTAAGCTATCAAAGCAAGTGAATAGAAAATATTATCTTATAATAAAAACTACTCTCAATGGAAATTTTCATGGATTTTCTATGAAAGAAAACAAATGAAGAAGAAAATATTTGAATACCAAGCTTTCCTATTAATTTGTAACTATCCCTTAACTTCCCTTAACTTAAAATGGTTGTGTTAGCTCCTAGATTGGGTTTCTTCAAAATCTAATTGAAGTGGATTATTTTAGTTTGTTTGTAGGTAGACTAGCACAATCACTCAAAATCGTGGTTGATGAACGCCGAAAGGCCATGATAAAGCTTTCTCCCGTAGGTTAATGGTCGGAACCCTAAACGCTTGATGATCTGCCGCGAGCCCGCAACAATGGTCTTCCCCCACCATACTGTTATAGTCTTCACCTTCGGTGATCCAATATGAAACGCGTGGACAGCTGGAAAATGAAATGTGCCTACAGCCAAAAAATGAAACGCGTAGACAGTGGAAGAAAGCCAGAAAATGAAATGCGCAGACAGTGGAAGAAAGCCAACAAATCTAAACGTGTGGAAGAAATCCAACAAATCTAAACGTGGTAATCCCAAAGATTAATCATTTAAACGTGGCAATCATATACTGCTATAGTAATTTCTTAATATGATTAGGTAAATGTTAAAAAGTAAACAGGTTAAAAGATGCATTCAAAAATACAAGAAAGTTATGAAGAGTAAATCACATTCATTGATTTGGAAGGACGACTAAGAATATGCCAACATCTTCAATTTTTAGCCATCAGATTATAAGTTTAGATTAAAAGGTAATTAATTGTGCTCATTGTCAATAGGTGTACTCCTTTCGGCGTAATTAATTACTAAGTCCATCAACGTATCACAATTCATTGAATGGTAGGATACATTATTTATGAGTTGATGGTACGATATATTCTTTTGTAGTTCATGCAAATATAGTTATAGTTCGTAGATTGGATTGTTTCAATATTCAATTAAAATGTTTATTTTAATTTATTTGTGGGTATATTTTGATATGGGTTAATTAGTGGGTTCATCAATGTATCAACAACTTATGAAATGTTTGTACATGGTCATATGTTTTTGTTATTTAGGAATTGATGATAGGATAGATTTTTTGATATATATATGTGTGTGTGTGTGTGTGTGTGTGTGTGTGGACATGTTTTTAGTGGCAATATATGCCCCACACTTTTAGGTTTTTTGGAACATTGAGAACTATGGAATGTCCAGGACCCAAAAAAAATTTTGAGTTTGTTTTATGAAACATTGAGAACTATGGAATGTCCAAGACCTCCAAAGGATATGCCTAGAAGGCATAATATTATCTACTAAGAATACAATTAAAAAATATTTCTTAATTTGTATTAGCATCATGTTGCATTGTATATTATTGCAAAAAAGCCATGTAAAAACTTATTTTTGCAAGTTTGCATCAAAAGTCGTATAGGTTGAGTTGTGTTAACATCATAATGCATTCTATTAGATATTTGTGTCATACTAGCAATGAAATATGAAAACTTTTGGGTTTTATTTGCATCATATTTACAAGTACTTACTTGTGTAGTGTTTAATTATTATTGTTTTTTTTGAATTACCAAATTTTTAATATTTTATTATGAAATTTTATCTTTTTAGAATTCAATCAATTTCACAGCACGAAAGATTTTTTTTTATCTAGGTATTAATGAAAGGATGAAATTCTAAATTAAATTGTAAAATAATCATATAATTTTTGTTTTTCCTATAAACAAATGGTACACCACCAACCCTTAGGGAAATGTCAACTTTGTATACAACATTGCATGAAAAACTATGTACAAATATAAGGAAATGAGATGAATTTCTTTTGAACACTTCTCATCCTCACACTTTAAAAACATAATTAAAGAACATGAGTTCAATAAAATTAAAAAATGGTTAACTTTTAAAAACGTAATAAAAAACATATAGGTTAAATAGTTGTCAATACCCTCCAATTCTTTTGAGTCACACTTATCATCATCTTGATATAATATATTTCAATAAAAATAGAAGTTAATCATTGAAGAAGTATTTGGGGGGAAATAGGAAGAAGACATAGGAGGGGAAGAAGAAGGGGATGTGGAAGAGGGGGAGAAGAAGAGGAAGAATAAGAAAGAATGATTGAAGTGGCCATTTGGTATTTCCACTATCTTGACATTGATCCTAAATCGTATAATCATATTTTCAACCATTTTTAGGCACCATTTTTAGGCCTTGAACATTTGACACATATTTTGGGTCCTATACAATGTTTTTTTGGTTTTCATTGTAACAAAATGAGAAGCCACATGATTCCCTTATTTTGGACCCTCCCTTTCTTTAAATATTATAGATATATTTCCAATAGACTAAAGAGCACCCCAAATGGTGTTTGTATGATAATGTTATGGCCCCAAGAGGTTGACGCACTAACTAGGCTCCCTAGGGTTTTTGGATTTTGGAATGTTTAGACATTTTGATAAAATATAGTTTCAACCTCTTATTGTGTCTCTTTTTTCATGGAACAATATAAGAAAATGAAATGAATTTGGCATCAAAAATTGATTGAATTGTTGTAAGTTCCCTCATATTTTCAAAACTCCTCATCCTCATTCTGTAAGAACATTTAATAAAAGAACATTAGTTCAATAAAATAAAAAATTGCTAACCTTTAAATACGTAATAAAAAACAATTAGGTTAAAAATTGTTGTCAATACCCTCCAATTCCTCCGAGTGACTTGTCATCATCAATCTATAAGGATATAATATATTTCAATAAAAAATAGAATTTAATCATTGAATGAGTATTTGGGGAAAAACTGGAAGAAGACAAATGAGGGGAAGAAGAAGGAGACAAAGAAGAGGGTAATACGAAGAAATAGAGATGGAAGGAGGAGTTGGAAAACAAGAAAAGGATAAGGAGGAAGAGAAAGAAGAAGGAAGGATTATCCAAGTGTCCATTTGGTATTTCCACTTTCTTGACATTGATCCTAAAACCTATAATTAGATTTACAACAATTTTTAGGCCCTTAATTCTAGCACATTTTTTGGGGTCCTAAATATTTTTTTGTGGTTTTCATTGCAAGAAAACTAAAATCTAGAAGATTCCCCTATTTTGGACTCTCCCTTTTCTATAAATATTATAGATATATTCCCAATAGGCTAAAGATCACCCCAAACAGTGTTTCTTTTATAAAGTTATGGCCATGAGAGGTTGATGTACAAACTAGGCTCCCTAAGGTTTTTGGATTTTGTATTTTTTAGACATTTTGATATAATATAGTTTCAACTTCTTATTATGGATAATTTTTTAGATATATAAAATGATAAAGTTAATACAATTAAAAGAGAGAGGTGTGGCTCTAAATTTTGTTTATTTTCTCAGTTAAGGGTTTCCAAGGTAAACCTTTATGTATTGAATGTGTATATGCACTATAGAATTACTTACATTATGTTTTGGTTAATTATGTGTATAAATTTCTTAAATTATAACAAAGGGAAGAGGGAGAGGAAGTGGAAATAAAGGAAAAGGGAGAGAAAGATATGAAGGAGGAGAGGAAGAAAAGGAGAGGAAGATGAAGGAGATGAGGGAGAAGAAGAGGAAGGGAGGAAGATATATTCTCTCCATGACTTTGCGAAGCCACATGACTTCTTCTCAATTATTTTTTGGCCACTACCCATGGGGCTCCCACATTTTTTTATGTTTTGAGTTGTATTGATCGCATCACATGTCGTTGCTCACATTTTTTGTCATAATTCTTTGTTTCAGTTTTCCTTTTGTTTCTCATTCCACCCACTTTCTCATAAGCAACTTTCCTTTGCAAGTGTCACCTCTATAATATAGAACCTTGTATCCCTAGAGGAAACATCCCCGAGAGTGTCCATATCCTACACAACCCTATTTCATATTTTATAGGTATGTTCCTTGCACTTGGAACTAGTTTTCTTGCCCATGACACTCATTTCCTCCACTGTAACATAGAAATCTTTTATTGTTTCTAAATCTTTAATAATTTTAAAATGACAAAAAAATAAAATATTATAAAAAGAGGAGGGGGGGAAGAATTAAGATCTATGCTTTTTGTTAGAAATTGTCCTTAGTCATGTCACCCTTGAACAAAGCACCAATTTTTGAGTCAATCACTCAGAAATTTGGGTTTAGTATGGCCTTAGAAAGTCAAACCTTGATTTCTCAGTTTTATTACTCCTCTGACTAGTTATTCTTCCAGTTATTATGGAGAGTTCATTGATGCCTCCTATGTGATGGGATTATATCATTGGTCCACTTTGTGTTGAATGTTTCCTAAGTCACCATTGTGTTGTGCTTATGTTCAAGGGATGTTTTAGCCTATGACATTCATTTATCAGTTGTCTCTTCACCATCCATGTCAGCCTTCTTGATTGTCAAACATTGTCTCAATATCATTAGTACCTTTATTATTTACTCATTACAATGTGGAAGGTATGAATTGAATTCTCTCTAGTGGATTGACTCTTATTGATTACATACATTTCTCTAAGAGTTTGACTTAAAGTACTACTATGGGCCTATTTCATTATTGATAGGCTACCTCACACTTGGCAGATGACATTAATTAATGGTCACTGACTGAGTGGTTTCACTTGTATTTGATGTCAAGACCCCTATTCACACATTTGGATTCATCCGGTACCTTGGGTTCCATTTTCATCATTGGTGGAATTCCTTTCCTCTATCATTGTTTTTCATTATTGGTTATTAGTCAAAGGGTCCCTGAGATGTATTATTCCATATGGAATATTCCAAATATCTACTCAGTGATGTGTCCTTACAATTTTCATCTGAGACCTTCCAAATCATTATTCTTTTGTTCACTTTTGTTGGATTATTGGGACCACCACAATGTCGTCCTTCAAATGGATATCTTCCTATTAACTTCGACACATTCTCTATAAGAATGGGATTTAGATACCATTGACGATTAAAATCACAACAAAGTTTTTTCCGCAAAGTGTTTCTAAAGCCTATTATTGTTCAATCTAAATAATACTAGTAGGTGGAACCCCCTTGTAGATTGGATATCAAGTCTGGTGCTTATTTGATGTCATGCTACTATTTGACACTGCTTACATGGAGATATAATTTTGTTTTATTGGCGATGAATAAGGCATGTTCTGTGGTTCTTTCTGCTGCTTTAGGTTCAAGTTTTATTTCACAACGACCTATGTTATTCTTGTTATCACTGGTATATGCTATTAGATTTATTACTAAGGGACCTGCACAATAGACATGTTAGCAATGACATACACAAGAAATTGGAAAAAAAGAAAAGGGAAGAAAATAAAACATGCTATATACTACACTACATGCATCGATTTTTAATGAGTTGTTGTTATCCTAGCTATTAAGTTAATAGCTATGCGATTTTTTTTAGTTATATAGTTGATATGCATGGTGATTATGTTATGGCATAAGTTGATGTGAATTGCGCTATTGGTGATGATTTGATACATAGTTTATTGGATTATATGGTTGATATATGGTCAAGTCGAAAATGGGAGGTATGATGTGGATGGCGCATTTGACAAGTAATAGATGCAGATTCCAACACATGGTTTAAATTAATGGTATTAATGAAAATCTTGTTGGCATGTACTAAGGAGTTAATGAACTGTGGGTGGAGGCAATGTGCATTTACTGCACGTCACCCTTACTCCTTCTATTGGGCACCACCCTAGTCGAGCTATTGTTCAACCTTGTTGTTGTGGTTATGCTCTGATTTCTTAGCAGAGAGGAACCGCTCGACCAACTCATGTTTTAAGGCGTTCAATTACAGGTATGTATTTTTTTGGCCATTCATGAGTCTGCTCTGGTTATGAAATGGATATTGGCTCAAGTGTATTGGTTTTTGCATTCTTTAAGTATTGCAACTGTGTAAAAGTGTGATTTTGAAATGGAGCGCTGATGATTTTCTCTACAATAATGTTGAAGTCATAGTGTTTTTGGTCATCCTGGGTGCTAGCATCCATAAGGGATCTCTGTTATCCTTGTTGGTTTAGTTGGAGGGTTTTTGTTTGGTCTTGGGTAGATGGCTGTCCTCACCCATTCGTATTGCTATATCCAGTCTTTGGATTTTATGGATTTTAATGGTTGGAATCACTTTGTGTTACTGCATCTTGTTCACTTGAGCATTGGTTTGGGTCCACCACCAAAGGTCACACAGTGGGTTATTTTGTTCTTTCTCGACCCTGTCTTCACTTTATCATTGTGTTTGTTTGACTGGAGAGTCATGAGGGTTATACCCTACATGTGTTAAGTATCCTTACCAGGATGAATTAGAGCCTCACTCCTCTGTTATAGCCCTCTTGTCACAGGATTTGTTACCTGTCCATGAATAAGTTGTTGTTCTCTCTCTGTCTGCACCATTGGTCTCAGAGGTTTTTACCATTGAAAGGAGTCGACTATGGCTTTCCCTTTGTTGGTCACAGAGAAAACCCTTAACTCTATAGGGCTGACGGTTGATAGAGAAGACTAGCGTGGCCTATCGGGTTTACTACTTGATTATTGTTGGATGGTTGTGTATTGTCGACAAAATTGGGTACAGGCTCGCCCAGTTGGTCATGTGAAAATTGTGTTGGTTTTGATATCTAGTCACTTCCTGTGTATTACAATGGATAAACCCTGCATTGTTAATTGGACAATTCAAAATACATAGTCAATTTTCTTGTGTTTGATAATCCAGTATTGTTTTAATTGAGAAGTCACAACCTCGCTTCGTGTTGATGCGTGGGTATGTGTGGTTGCCACAACATGATGGGTCAGTTATTGATTGTTACGACAGTCCAACTATAGGCTCAACATTGAATTGGTTGATTGGTTGATACACATTCACTGTATTTTTGCACTAAACATTATTTGGATGTTTAACTCTGCATTGGTTACAATTGTTTAATCATGTTTTCACATAATGAATGTGTGGTGTTCCTACACCATAAAAAAATAGTCATTGTAACTATGAGTTTTTTTGGGGGCCAAATGGTTATTGCATTCGGGATGACTGTAGAAAATCTATCCATTGTATGCATTATGATTATTTGATTGCATCATTAGGGATGAGCCCAAGTTTTACACAGTATGGTTGATTGTAGTTTGATTAATTTGAAGCAATATTGTATTAGATTGATACCTCGGCACGATTGGTTAAGTTAATACTGTGACTATGTGTTTAGAATTGTAAAATGGGAATGTCACATTGTGGTGTTTTAGGTGGCTTCCCATTGTGTATGATATGGATAATTTCGGGTTGCGCACTTAGAGATAGTCATGGAGTTTTAACCATGACTTGTTGCAATCCGATTATGGTATTACGAAGTCGGGCATGATTTTGATACCTCGTTATGTTGGATGGATAGCCCGCCATTTTGATTATTCAGAGTCACATTGAATTGGGCTTGTACAGTGATAGAATTACACTTGCATGATTGAATTATTTTGTGCATAGAATGTGTTGGAATGGTGACTGTTGTTTGCCTGTTTAAATGACGAGTCAAGGTTTTACAATTAAATCTGGATTATTGGGTTGACTTCCATTATGTATGTTTAAAGAATGTCATGTATTTTAAATGACAGGCCCGATTGCAGTGAGAGTATAACTTCATTGCAATTTTGAAACATGAATTTGGGTGTATTTGATGATTGAATAAATGTGTGGGCAGTGGTTGATTCCGATGGTTAACATAGTGGAAATGGTTACTTTTATACATTTTAGAATTTTTATAAGATGCAAATTGGATAAGTAAAAGGAACATAACTCCCTTACATATTTTTGTGTACTGCATATTGTCTTGTTGATGGAACTATGTTATATATTCGACTATGAAAAATGAACTAAGTAATACACAATGATTGTTATGATCGTTTGGTTAGTGTATCTCCTTTTAATAGAATGACTATATGGATTACTTGATTAATTTTGTGAACAGTGCCCACTCTCATTCCCCACCATTATTTTTTTTTTTCGCTAATTACAACCCCATCACCTTCCCACATTCATTTTTCACTCCCTGTTCTAAAATTGATTACAATCAAGAAATTTTTTGTGTTACAACAGTTTGGTAGTAGCAGTGTCTTGGTTGAACTACAATGTTGTTTTCTTGGGTTGCAGTTGATTGTTGTTGTCTTTGACTACTAATCGTATTTTTTTCCCCCTCATCATATCATGTTTTGCTCAATACAAACCCCTCACATATCCCATGACCCTTTATTCACCCCCTGCTCATTGATAAACAATAAAACAATTTCTATGGATTGGACTGCATGAGTGTGATACATCGCTGAGCCAAATCTATTTCATGTCTTTTAGGGTTATCATGCATGGTTATTTAACTATTTTCTAATCAATCATGCATGCAGGAATGAATTTTTTCAGTCGAGGTAGCCATGGCTGAGGAAACAAAGGGAGAGGTAATTGGAACAGAGGCCCAAGAAGGCCAAGGTTTTCCATACATTTTGATGTTGACTCACAAGAGCTTGGCTAGTTGTTTCAGAATGGATTTTTCAATTGAATCAGGCAAGGAGTGGTCCAACCTAGGCCCGAAAGGCCTTCTTTCCAAGTTTCACAATCCCCTAGTATCCCTGTGCCTCCTCACGTCTCATTGTAACCCAAGGTCCCTGAAAAATATGGATGGCAAGAGATTTTCTACCCGACAGTCTCCCAACATCATGGCTGGCCTAATTTATCCCTACCTGTTCCTATGCCTATTAACCCAGCTTTCCAAGCTTCCCCCCAATCATCAGTGCAGTCCTCTCATGCTAGAAAAAGGTTGAAAATTGAGGCCCACCATGCCCTTGACAAAGGAAAATCCACTGCTTCCCCTTCCTCACCCTTCAATGGCTCTGACAAATCCGTGTCTTCCCAGATGCATTTGAGGGATGATTGTTCCCACGTGATCAATGAGATTAGGCCTAAAGGTTCAACATAGCGAAAGGAAAATTCAGAAAAATCTAAGGATGACAACAACAATCAAGGAAATATTGCATCTCAGAGTGGGGAATATGGATTTTGAGTTTTTATTTTATCTATTATTGATGACAGTTGATTTCAAGAATTTTTGGACAACATGTTTTATTCTGTATATATGAGTAATATTTTTTGAAAAAAAAATCAAATATCATGAGCTAAATTGCCAAAAGTAAATATGTTGATGGGCATCACAAGGAGGTGTGATTTTGCTTAATTCACTAGTATGTTATGATTGTTAAGAACTAATGGGAGTTACAAGGGGTCCCACCTACTAGTTATTATTTAATTATAACCCTTATTATGATTATTACTTTCCCCCCTAACTAAAGTTGGTTGAGTCATTTAATTAACTTAACTAATGAGTTAGTTCAACTACTTCAACCAATTCTAATTTGTTTAAAAGAAAATAAAAGGGAGGAACGAGAGGGGATGGAAGAAGAAGCATACTAAGGTTTACTCTTTGAGTTTATGATGAAATAGTTCAGTTTTCATTCATTCATTTATTCATCACAAGCCTAATTCTCTTTTATTATAGCAGGGTCTTACTTTAGACAACAATATTCAGGGTTGAATCACATCATTTAGACACTTGTTTTTTAGAGGTGTTGATCTATCTTTGATAGTGTGTGTAGACTTGTCTATTTGTGAATTAATTTTCATGACTGACAAAGGCCATTGTGCAGAGTTGAGTGGGCAGCAATATATGGCAAGATGATCCATATTTTAGAGTTTAGTTTTGGTTTTCTGGCAGAGGTCCTTTTGTATGTTCCATCATGGATGTCTAAGTTTGACTTTGGTCCAAAATTTCTGCATGAGATTTTGTAAAGAAAATGACTCTTTGGTGAATTCCAATGAAATAAAGAATTTATTTATGTCTCATTTGTCTTGATAATTTATCATCTTGGTGACTTTACTTGTATCTTTAAATTTATTTCAACAACTGATATGTTCAGAAAATTGCATAAAAAGTAAATTTCCAGCAAGCTTTTTATTGATAAAAGACTAGCCTAACCACTCATAATTATTACTTGTGAGTTAGGATGTTATTTTTGTTGGCTATAGACATAAGGTGATATTCCTATATGCTTTTCTTTATCCAAGCAGAGTCTGAAAATGCTTGAGTAAGATCATTTCATATCGTTTCCTCAACATTTATTTAGTGACCATACTGGGGAGATCTTCAATATCTCTTTGGTTAATTTTATTACTCGATTTTCATCGATACATCTTTCTTTTCTGATATTGATTCATTGATTGTTTTACTCTTAATGATTGTTCATGTTGCAAGGCAACCCAATATTGAGCCCTGTCTTTAAGATCAGACCAACATTGCTCTGAATCTGTTAAACACCATCTTAGACATTGCCAACTCCCATGCTGAGCTTAACCATTCTTGGGCAACAATTGGAGAAGATATTAGTGCTCAAGAACAATTGTAAGCTAGATGTAGACAACCTAGAAATAAGCAGTGACCTTTTTGTTTCTTCAAGTTTTGGTCTTTCTTTCATGTCCATAGATTCTTGTGCTTCTAGAAGAAGAATTGGATTTTCACCTTAAATAAATCATATTGTTGAAATAGGAAGAAGAAACGTTGTGTTATCTTCCCAACAAAGTGCTCTAAGGAAGACTTTATTTGATTCATCCAGTTCATCTTTCTTTCCCTCATCTATCATCCACAAGATGGCATCTAGTGGTGGTTCCGGTGGCACTGGAAGTGCTTCATATTCCCAATCCTCATTGTCATCAGTGATTAGTAGCTTATATATCCACCATATTCCTATCCAATCTACCATAAACCCCACCAAAGTCATTAAAACGTATGGGCTTTTTTAGTTTGAAGAAGACGCCACAACCACACTGTGGCATGTGTCCTCTCCTCTTGACCTAGTACCTGATACTCATCCACTTCGAATGTTTAAAGAGCACCTGCCTAAGTTTTCATGAAATAGCATTGTTAGTACAAACAAACACCTGGTATCTTATTATAACATAGGGGCCAATGAAAATGACACTTGCATCCGCTTGTTCATCAATTCCTTGGAATTAAAGGCTGCAGCCAACTTCTTTGACCTTCCTCCTAAGATTTTGTCTACTTGGGAGGATTTAGTATATTGGTTCTGATCCACTTATGGGCAATCCAAAAGCCCCACCAAGAAGTTAAGGGAATACAATAACGTAACCTATAAGGATGGTGAGACCATCAAGTCTTTCAACTTGCGTTTCACCAAGTTATATAATCAAATCCCCAAACTTATCCACCCTCAGAACCAAGACTCTTTCATGCATTACTACAATGCATTGCCTTCTCCCTACCATCATAGCTTGAGGAAAAATCCATTGATAATCTCGGTTCTGCTCTGCATACATGTTAAGGGTATGAAGAAGAAATTGAAAGAACTGGTCTTCCCCAGGGAGAACCGATTAGAAAAACAGACATGTCTGCCCTCTTACAACTAGTACAAGATATGAATAGTAGTATGATAGAGTTTGAGTGAAAGGGAACTATCTCCCCTCTCACCCCTGGAGCTTCAACCTCTTTTTCACCCCCCTTTATGAATCTGGTTGAAAATAATTTTCAGCCTAAGTCTATCTCACCTCGGAGTTGGTGTAACTTTTGCAAGGAACACCAAAAAGAAACCACATGTGAGGTAAAGAAGAGTGCCAAAGATAAGATCTTTGGTAAAATACCAGAAGATACTATCGGTGTCCTAGATTTTGCAGAGCCAGAGGATGTCATGGTCATCAACACTAGGAACAAAGCCTATGCTCCCAAGGGAAAATTTGATCCACCCCTCAATTTTTCTGGCCCGAGGTCATCCTTAACCGTTGCTACTCTCTAGGTGTCTAAGGTTCCTGAGAGTCAAGGAATCACTCCTCCTCTCCCCTCTTCCAAATACAATATCTTGAATCAGTTGGCCAACACCAAAGAAAATGCAACCCTTCTAGACATGGTTTTCATCCCTGAACAACAGATGCATCTGAAACAATTCATGGAAGGAAAAGCTTCTATTGTAGCCAATCTTTCCTAAGAGGTAAACAAAGAGGATTCTTCTGTAAATAAATTAGGTGTGCATAACTTTAGATACCCTGTAAAATATCACCCGTTTTATATTTCTGTAAAAATTATGGATAATATTTCCCATTGTTGCCTCATTGATGGTGGTTCGGGCCCAAGTGTGATGTTGAAGATTATTATGGAAGCGCTAGGCTTGTCTTGTATAAATGAAAACGCTAGAAGCATGCTATCCTATAATAGTCTACAACAAACAACCATAGGCAAGATTAAAGATGTGACCTTGGTTTTATGCGCTCATCCCGAGATAAGGACAACCCTCATCATTCAGGTCATCGATATGGCTACAATCAATTACTCAATTATCTTGGGAAGGTATTGGAAATCCTTAACAAGAGGATATATCTCACTCGACGGGACACATTTATCTATTCCTCGGAATGGTAAGAAAATTATAGTCCTTAGAGAGGGAAAAATTTCACCCTACATATAGAGCGTTAAGCAATCTAGCGTAAACTATATCGAAAAAGACCAAGGAGTATATTCCATCTTTTTCGAGGAGGATAATATTCCTTTGGAACGAATCGATTTATATGATAATATAAGGCACATGCACTTTGATGTTTCATTCTCTAATGAAGGTAATGGGGATGGCATTATCTTGGTTTCCCCTGCAAGAAAAAATCATAATTTGTCTTACGGGTTGGAGTTTTCTTGTACTAGCAATGCCACTAAGTTCAAAGATTTATTATTGGGCATTGAAAATGCTCTTAATCTTGGTTGTGGTCACCTTTCAGTTTTGTGATATTTTGAGCTTGTTGTGAACTTGATACATAAAATGTTCTCTCCTAACAACAAGTTGATGGAACGATACTCCCAAACTATTTGGGCGCTTATCTCGAACCTTATATCTTTCAACATCACTCATGTTAAGAGGGAGTTGAATTCAATGGCTGGTCGATTAGCTGTCTTTGTAGCCTCTCCTAATTAGCAACTTTTTCCTCACATGCCTGATTGTTCTTTTCAATATCTATATCGTCCATATATCCCTGAAAATGTAGAATCTTGGTGGACACTCCCTTACAATGATAGTAATTGTTCTTTCATTCAATATGAACCTCTTGAGCCCAAGGAAATTATTTCCATAGAAAACAATAAGATTCCCGAGAGCTTGACTCCCCTTGACAAGTCATTTTCATTGATTATTATAGGAAATAAAGAAAAACAAAAAAAAAGGAGTTACGAATGAAGGTGGGTGAAACCATGTCCTCAAACATTGGGGCAATCGAATCTTCAAAGAACGATAACATAGATACCCAATGTTTTGATGGTGAAAAAGTGAAGTTTTCCAAGCTACTTGGTGGATTTCGAAGGGTTTATGCTGGGCCTTATAAGGATCTTCGTGGTTTTGATCCTGGTCTCTTACAAAATTCTATCGCCAACAAGGAAGGCATGAAACTGATTATCCAAGAACGAAGAACTATTAACTCTGCATTTAAAACAACTTTTCAGAGGGAGTTGGAAAAATTCTTAAAGGATGGGATGGTTTTTTCAGTGCACCCTGAATGGGTTTCCAATTGAGAACCTGCTTCGAGGACCACCGATAATATTAGAACATATATTAATCTTCGAACTTTCAAAAAATATAATATGAGAAATCATTTTCCTGCTCTCAGTATGGAAATGTTTCTGCAGTAAGTTGTAGAGTCAGAGTTAAGGCCCTTACTTGACAGTTTGTTTGGTTGCAAGAAAATGAAGGTAAAAGGGGAAGATGCTCAAAAACCCACTCTTATCACTTATTGGGGTACCATGTCTTACCAATGCCGACTTTCTAGCTTAATTAATAGAGGTACCTCTTTTAAAATACCTATGCACACGACTCTCGATGAATTGGTCAGTATCCATCTCTATCTTGATGATCTAATTGTGTGCATCAAGGGGCTGATAGTTACATCAGAATTCCAAGTGTTTGGTCCATTCCTAATTTCTTTTGTCTTGGAGACTAGATGATACATTTTAAAGGATTTATAGAGGCAATTGTTTTCCTACAACACTAACAGTCCTCGCTTGAGGTATTGTGAGGGACCAGCGTGAAAAGTTCTAATGCTGATTAGCTTTTATGTATATTAGTAGCTTAGCTCTGCTTTCATTTCTGCACTATTTTATTTTATTCTTTACAATAGTTTAATTTCTTCTTTCTGTTTCAAATCTTTTCTTGTCGCTTCTTTATTTTTGTCTTTTATTGCTGTTGTTTTAATTTCTGCATTTTTACTTCTGTTATGATTTTGTTTCCTATCATCTTTTAGTTAACTTGGTCAAGATAAGATGTTGGACCAATTCTTCCACAGGGACACTCTTCCAAAGCATTGTTAGTAAACAAAAATCAAGCTTACACAGCTTTTATGATGTCCCCTCTAAAGGACCCTTGAAATTGTTATATATTTTCACTGCTGTCTTGTAAAGAATTGGTTATCTCTCGCTTCTTCTTGCCATTTCTTCATCCATTGATATTTTAAGAGCAAGTCTAATTTTATGTTTTTTCCTAACAGTGAGAGAAGATCCTAGTCGAATGATTATGCATACAATGGAAAACCCCTTCATACTTAACACTTTTCATGAATTATTCCCAAATTCCGGTCATCTTTCCATTAATTCTGCTCACTTCCCCCTATTGCATAATCTTCCTGGTTATATATTTTTCACCTGTTGTTCTTGTTCTACAAAACCAAGAGTTCTGATTTCTAAATATGTTGAAAACAAATTTCTGTGTGGAGTTGCCAGTTTGTTGACGATTAAAATTGCAATGGAGTTTTTCTCACAAAGTGTTGCTAAAGCCTATTATTATTAAAGCTAAATAATACTAGTAGGTGGGACCCCCTTGTAGATTGGAGATCAATTCTAGTGCTTATTTGATGTCGTGCTACTGTTCAACACTCCTTACATGGTGATATAATTTTTTTTTAATGGCGATGGATAAGGCATGTTCTTTGGTTCTTTCTGCTTCTCTAGGTTCAAGTTTTATTTCACAATGACCTATGTTATCCTTGCTGTCACTGCTATCTACTATTGGATCTATTACTAAGGGACCCGCAAAATAAACATGTTAGCAATGACATACACAATAAATTGGAAAAAAAGCAAAGGGAAAAAACTAAAAAATGCTATATACTATACTACATGCATCGATTTTTAATGAGTTGTTGCTATCCTAGCTATCAAGTTAATAGCTATGCGATTTGTTTTGAGTTATATAGTTGATATGCATGGTGATTATGTTATGGCATAAGTTGATGTGGATCGCACTATTGGTGATGATTCGATACATAGTTTATTGGATTATATAGTTGATATATGGTCAAGTTGGAAATGGGAGGTATGATGTGGATGGCGCATTTGACAAGTAATAGATGAAGATTCCAACACATAGTTTAAATTAATGGTGTTAATGAAAATCTTGTTGGCATGTACTAAGGAGTTAATGAACTATGGGTGGAGGTGACGTGCATTTATTGCACCTCACCCTTACTCCTTTCATTGGCCACCACCCTAGTCGGGCTATTGTTCATCATTGTTGTTGTGGTTATGCTCTAATTTCTTAGCAGAGACGAACCACTCGACCAAATCACATTTTAAGGTGTTCAATTACAGGTATGTTTTTTTTTGGCCATTCATGAGTCTACTCTGGTTATGAGATGGATATTGGCTCAAGTGTATTGGTTTGTGCTTTCTTTAAGTATTGCAACTGTGTAAAAGTGTGATTTTGAAATGGATCGTTTATTGTTTTCTCTACAATAATATTGAATTCATAGTGTTGTTGGTCATCCTGGGTGCTAGAATCCATAAGGGCTCTCTGTTATCCTTGTTGGTTTAGTTGGAGGGTTTTTGTTTGGTCTTGGGTGGTTGGTTGTCCTCAGGCATTCATATCGCTATATCCAGTCTTTGGATTTTATGGGTTTTAATGGTTGGAAGCACTCTATGTCACTGTGTCTTGTTCACTTGAGCATTGGTTTGGTTCCACCACTAAAGGTCATGCAGTGGGTTATTTTGTTCTTTCTCGACCTTGTCTTCACTTCAACATTGTGGTTGTTTGACAGGAGAGTCACGAGGGTTATACCCTGCACGTGTTAAGTATCATTACTAGGCCGAATTGGAGGCTCACTCCTCTGTTATAGCCCTCCTATCACAATATTTGTTACTTTTGCATGAATAAGTTGTGGTTCTCTCTATGTGTGTACCATTGGTCTAGGAGGTTTTTACCATTGAAAGGAGTCGGCTCTGGATTTCCCTGTGTTGGTCACAGAGAAAACCCTTAACTCTATAGGTTTGAGGGTTGATAGAGAAGACTGACGTGGCCTATCAAGTTTACTACTTGATTATTGTTGGATGGTTGTGTATTGTCGACAAAATTGGGTACAGGCTCACCCAGTTGGTCATGTGACAAACGTGTTGGTTTTGATATCTAGTCACTATATATTTATTAGAATGGATAAACCATGCATTGTTAATTGGACAATTCAAAATACACAATAGTTTTTCTTTTGTTTGATAATCCAATATTGTTTTAATTGAGAAGGTCACAACCTCGCTTCGTGTCGATGCATGGGTATGTGTGGTTGCCACAACATGTTGGGTTGGTTATTGATTGTTACAAAAATCCAAGTATAGGCTCATAATTGAATTGGTTGATTGGTTGATACACAGTCTCTGTATTTTTTCACTAAAGATTATTTGGATGTTTAACTCGACATTGGGTACAATTGTTTAATGATGTTCACACATAATGAATGTGTGTTGTTCCTACACCATGAATAAATGGTCATTGTAACTAGGAGTTTTTTTTTTGGGCCAAATGGTTATTGGAACCGGGATGACTGTAGCAAATACATACACTGTATGCATTATGATTATTTGATTTCATCATTAGGGATGAGCTTGAGTTTTACACAGCATGGTCAATTGCAGTTTGATTAATTTGAAGCAATACTGTATTAGATTGATAACTCGACATGATTGGTTAAGTTAATACTATGACTGTGTGTTTAGAATTGTAAAATGGGAATGTCACATCATGGTGTTTTTGGTGGCTTCCCACTGTGTATGATATGGATAATTTTGGAATACGCACTCAGAGATAGTCACAGAGTTTTAAGCACAACTTGTTGCAATTCGATTATGGTATTATGAAGTCGGGCATGATGTTGATACCTCATTGTGTTGGATGGATAGCCCAACATTTTGATTATTTAGAGTCACATTGAATTGGGCTTGCACAGTGATAGAATTACACTTGCATTATTGAATTATTTTGTGAATAACATGTGTTGGAATGGTGGTTGTTGTGTTCCTGTTTAAATGAAGAGTTAGGATTTTACAATTAAATCTGGAATATTGGGTTGACGACCATTATGTATGTTTAAAGAATTTCATGTATTTTAAATGACATGCCTAATTGCAGTGATAGTATAACTTCATTGGAATTTTGAAACACTACTTTGGGTGTATTTGACGATTGAAGAAATGTGTGGGCAGTGGTTGATTTTGATGGTTAACAGAGTGGAAATGGTTATTATTATACATTTGAGAATTGTTATAAGATTCAAATTGGATAAATAAAAGGAATAAAACTCCTTTACAAATTGTTGTGGAATGCATATTGTCTTGTTGATGGCACAGTGTTAGATATTCGACTATGAACAATGAACTAGCTAATACACAGTGATTGTTATGATCGTTTGGTTGGTGTATCTCCTTTTAACAGAATGACTATACGGATTACTTGATTAATTTTGTGAACAATACCCACTCTCATTCCCCACCATTATTTCATTTTTTTGCTAATTACAAACCCATCGCCTTCCCACATTCATTTTTCACTCCCTTTTCTAAAATTGATTACAATCAAGAAAAGTTTTGTGTTGCAGTAGTTTGGCAGTAACAGTGTCTTGGTTGAACTACAATGATGTTTTCTTGGTTTGCAGTTGTTTTTTTTTGTCTTTGAGCAATAATAGTATTCCCCCCTCCCCCCCTCATCATATCATGTTTCTCTCAATACATACCTCTCACATATCCCATGAACCTTTATTCACCCTTTGCTCATTGATAAACGATAAAACAATTTTTATGGATTGGATTTCATAAGTCTAATACATCGTTGAGCCAAATCTATTTCATATTTTTAAGAGTTCTCATGTATGGTTATTTAAAAGACTATTTTCTAATCAATCATGCATGCATGAATGAGTTTTTTCATTCGAGGTAGCCATGGTTGAGGAAACAGAGGGAGAGGTAATTGGAACAGAGGCCCAAGAAGGCCAAGGTTCTCCATACATTTTGATGTTGACTCACAAGAGCTTGGCCAATTGTTTCAGGCTGGATTTTTCAATTGGATTGGGAAAGGAGTGGTCCAACCCAGGGCCGAAAGGCCTCCTTTCCAAGTTCCTCTAGCCCCTGGTATCCCTATGCCTCCTCACATCTCATTGCAACCCAAGGTCCCTGAAAATGATGGATGGCAAAAGATTTTCCACCTGACAGTCTCCCAACATCGTGGTTGGCCTGATTTATCCCTACTTGCTCCTCAACCTATAAGCCCAGTTGTCCAAGTTTCCCCCACTCACTAGTACAGTCCTCTCATGCTAGAAAAAGGTTGAAAACCGATGCCCACCATGCCCTTGACAAAGGAAAAACCACTGCTGCCCCTTCCTCACCCTCTAATGGCTCTGACAAATCTGTCTCTTCCCAGATGCATTTGAGGGACTACTGTTCCCACGTGATCAGTGAGATTAGGCCTAAAGGCTCAGCGCAACCAAAGAAAAATTCAGGAAAATCAAAGGGTGAAAACAACAATCAAGTAAATATTGCATCTCAGAGTGGTAAATATGGCTTTTGAGTTTGTATTTTATCTATTGTTGATGACAATTGACTTCAAGAATTTTTGGACAACATGGTTTATTTTGGATATATGAGTAATATTTTTTTTAAATAATTTCAAATATCATGAGCTATATTTTCAAAAGTGAATATGTTGATGGGATTCATAAGGAGGTGTGTTTTTTCTTAATTGATTAGTATGTTATGATTGTTAAGAACTAATGGGAGTCACAAGGGTTCCCACCTACTAGTTATTATTTAATTATTACCCTTATTATGATTATTACTTTTCCCCTTAACTAAAGTTGGTTGAGTCTTTTAATTAACTTAACTAATGAGTTGGTTCAACTAATTCAACTTATTCTAATTTGTTTAAAAGAAAAGAAAAGGGAGGAACAAGAGGGGATGGAAGCAGAAGCATACTAAGGTTTTCTCTTTGATTTTATGCTAACATAATTCAGTTTTCATTCATTCATTTATTCATCACAAGCCTAATTTTCTTTTATGATAGCAGGGTCTTTTTGTAGACAACAATATTCATGGTTGAATCACATCATTCAAACATTTATTTTCAAAGGTGTTGATCTATCTTTGATAGTCTATGTACTTCTCTGTTTGTGAATTAATTTTTATGAATGACAAATGCTATTGTCCAGAGTCGAGTGAGAAGAAATTTGTGACAAGTTGATCCAAATTTTAGAGTTCAGTTTTGGTTTTCTGTTAGAGGTCATTTTGTATGTTCCATTAGGGATGTCTAAGTTTGACTTTGGTCCAAAATTTCTGCATGAGAGTTTGTAAAGAAAATGGCTCTTTGGTGAATTTGAATGAAATACATGATTGATTTATGTCTCATATGTCTTGATTATCATCTTGGTCACTTTACTTCTATCCTTACATTTATTTCAGCAACTGATATGTTCAGAAAATTGCATAAAAATAAATTTTCTAGCAAGCTTTTTATTGATAAAAGACTAGCCTAAGAACTCGTAATTAATACTTGTGAGTTAGGATTTTATTTTTGTTGTCTATAAACATAGGGTGATATTCCCGTCTACTTTTCTTTATCCAAGCAGAGTTTGAAAATGCTTGAGTAAGATCATTTCATATCTTTTCCTCAACAAAGACTTCATAACACCTTGGGGATTTTATTAATAAATGGTAGGTTCCTTCACTGTTGATAGTGGGAATACACCAATGTCCCAAGATCGATATAGTTTATAATTGTTTGAACATATCAAATCTATTCACACTTGTAACAACCCTAGCTAAATGATTGCTTAATATTTATCAAGTATAATTAATTAAATAATTAACTGTCCTAGTATGTATTAGTTAAATAATGATTATTTATTAATAATATTATTTATTTATTTATTTATTGTTTAATATATATGTTGATTAATTAACACATTTAATGTTTGGGTAACGAATTAAAGTCTTAATAACTTTTAATTTATTATTAGAAAACTTTATGTATGCAGGGATAAAGCATTGAATGGAGGGATAGGGTATTGAATGGAGGAATAAGGTATTAAATGGAGGGATAAGGTTGGTGGAATTAAATGAAGGTAGGAGGTGGTGAATGGGAGGAGGATATGAGGGGGCAGAGGCATTCGGGGAGAGGGACTTTTGGAAACTTTGGGGGACAGGAAGATTTTTCTGAGATTAGGGACTGTCTGTTCTGGTTTGTATTTTTCTGGTTTGGAGTTTGGGTGGACTGTTACAGGGGTGCATCAGTTGCTGGGAGTTTTGGGCTCGGGGGCTAGGAATCCTGGAGCTAGGGAGCCGGATAGGCTCTATTCCTAGCTAGTAGGGAGGAAGGATTCGATTTTGGGCAGAGTTTGGGCAGAGCAGCAGAGAGGACAACCGGAGTTTGGAGAAATAGCATCAGAAAGAGGTATGTATTTCCATGATTACACTGTGTTAGGTGGTTATCATTAAGGTGTTGAATATGATGTATTATGTGATTTATTTCCATGCCGTTAATAAATTTAATTTTTGCTGAATAAATTATGGTTATATGCTAAAGATTAAATTGTACATGATAATTTTCTCTATTCTCTATTTTAATTTTTGTTTTATAAGGCTATGTGGAAAGAGACCTTACACATGGTATCAGAGCCTGGTTTCAAAAACTGAAACCTAAGGCCTTACCACCCACATAATTGTGCAAACTATTTCTTGAAACAACTCTCATCCTACAGCCTAAAACCCTTGAATCAACTCAAAATAGAAATAAACAGAAATGACCTATAACCCTAAGTAGACTACCCAGAATGAACGTGATAGTGTGCATGCTTCCGAGGAGAATTAAAGGAGCATATGTGCATTAGAAAAAGAGATACTCTCCTTGGTTCTAGCCACCTTTAAGAATGACTCTTCACCTGCATAGGCTAAGACCTAATAAGAGTTACAGTTTGTAATATTGTAAAACAATCATGGGTATTTATTGAAACTCTCTCTACGATTATTGCATATTAAATAGGGTGTAGTTTAACAACTTTAATGCTATCTACTAAATAAAGAGGAGAAGACAATCAATCTAAACCTTGAAAATCTTGCTTCTTTCCTGTACCAGGCACAAACGACTTAGGAATCCATTTGCTATGACATAACTTTGTAATTGTATACCTTGCGTTATACCCAAATTGTAGCCAGGTGGCAAAGAATAATGGCTCTAAATTCATGTCCAAATCTTCCATAACCATTTGATTGTGACTTGATACCGAACTACAAGTATTTCGTGTGGACCCAATCTGCAATTTCTCCATTGATGGGTATTCTTGTAGCCGTACTCCTGGCTTCCTTATTACAAGAATTACGATGTTGTCAGCCTAAAGTGCTATGAAACTGAATTTTATTTATGAAATCAGAATCTAATTATATTTCTGTACACTAAATAATAATAATAATAATAATAATAATAAAATAAAAAAAAGAGATTACCTCTCTCTCTCTC
>JZKD02S0428435.1:267153-290691 GCA_000966675.3 Picea glauca
GAATGATTCCAGAAGCTGGACTTTGTCAGAATTATAAGAAGCTGTGGACTCTCTCACCAGAAGGAAGGTAGGATGGCCAAGAGCAAGGCTGGCTTTGGTGATATGACGGCCAATGGAACCTGTAGCTCCAACTATCAGAATCCTGCTGCTGCCTACCATATTTAGTAGTTTTCAGGACAACGAATGTATGAAGTTACAACTTCTCTCGA
The DNA here is from genome assembly GCA_000966675.3 of Picea glauca. Classification (NCBI taxonomy): domain Eukaryota; kingdom Viridiplantae; phylum Streptophyta; class Pinopsida; order Pinales; family Pinaceae; genus Picea; species Picea glauca. Next base: position 267,363 of record JZKD02S0428435.1, read on the forward strand.
CATATATTAAAAATCCATGCATAGAAAGAGGAACAGGCTTGTGTTTATTGGCCATGGATATATAACAAATCCATGCATAGAAAGAGGAACAGGCTGCTCTTGATTGACCATGGATGTAATCGTCTCCACGAGCATAACTTACATTAAAAGATGGGTCTGAATCTGGCCAGATTTTCAAGGATAGTTTGAGTTTAGTATGAATCAAAGTTTTTAGAACCTTACTTTAATGGTTTTGTCTTATTTTAAACCAACTTAAATGTTCAGAAAATCAATAAGAGTTTTGAATTGATCCTAAATTTAAAACAACTTCATCAAATTATGAAAAAATTGCTCCAGAATTAACCCACTCCATATACAAATGCAACTTTTATGCCAGTCAAGGAAAGTTTCATCAATAAATTGAAAATAAAACTTTTAATAAATTTAAGGAAAAAAAATCCATGAAGACCAGTTGAGTTTGTATACTTCTCAGGTAATTTGTCAGTGTTAACTTATTGAAAAAAATACCAAACAAATTTAAACAAACAAACAAAAAAATTAAACAGTGTTAAATTATTATTAAAAAAACAATAAAACAAATTTAGACAAACAAATGAAAACTAAAGCCTTGAAACTCCAAGTCTTTCTGTATTTTCTTCATAGAGTCGTTCCGTTTGAAGTATGAATAGCGGCCTTGAACTTTGACTTTGATAGTTAGAGTGTTATCCCATTAATGAATTCTTCTAGAATGATAATGGAGCATGTGGTGTATAGAATGATACAGCAGCATGTGGTGTATTTTTGTCTCACGGGAGATTTGGATTCATAACGTAGCTGTCTCATTAAAAAATTCTTGTAGATTGATAACGCANAGCTGTGGACTCTCTCACCAGAAGGAAGGTAGGATGGCCAAGAGCAAGGCTGGCTTTGGTGATATGACGACCAATGTAACCTGTAGCTCCAACTATCAGAATCCTGCTGCTGCCTACCATATTTAGTAGTTTTCAGGACAACGAATGTATGAAGTTACAACTTCTCTCGACATATATTAAAAATCCATGCATAGAAAGAGGAACAGGCTTGTGTTTATTGGCCATGGATATATAACAAATCCATGCATAGAAAGAGGAACAGGCTGCTCTTGATTGACCATGGATGTAATCGTCTCCACGAGCATAACTTACATTAAAAGATGGGTCTGAATTGGGCCAGATTTTCAAGGATAGTTTGAGTTTAGTATGAATCAAAGTTTTTAGAACCTTATTTTAATGGTTTTGTCTTATTTTAAACCAACTTAAATACTCAGAAAATCAATAAGAGTTTTGAATTGATCCTAAATTTAAAACAACTTCATCAAATTATGAAAAGATTGCTCCAGAATTAACCCACTCCATATACAAATGCAACTTTTATGCCAGTCAAGGAAAGTTTCATCAATAAATTGAAAATAAAACTTTTAATAAATTTAATGAAAAAAAATCCATGAAGACCAGTTGAGTTTGTATACTTCTCAGGTAATTTGTCAGTGTTAAGTTATTGAAAAAAATACCAAACAAATTTAAACAAACAAACAAAAAAATTAAACAGTGTTAAATTATTATTAAAAAAACAATAAAACAAATTTAGACAAACAAATGAAAACTAAAGCCTTGAAACTCCAAGTCTTTCTGTATTTTCTTCATAGAGTCGTTCCGTTTGAAGTATGAATAGCGGCCTTGAACTTTGACTTTGATAGTTAGAGTGTTATCCCATTAATGAATTCTTCTAGAATGATAACGGAGCATGTGGCGTATAGAATGATACAGCAGCATGTGGTGTATTTTTGTCTCACGGGAGATTTGGATTCATAACGTAGCTGTCTCATTAAAAAATTCTTGTAGATTGATAACGCAGCTTGTGGCGTANACTCAGTTTGAGAAATATTTTGCAGAGTTTCTAATTCATTTTTAATTTATTTGAAGATCAGTTAGAGTTCCTAGTAACGTTGTCATTTTTTTTAAAGAGATATCACTAAAGGAAAGTTGAGATACCACACTCGTTGAATTTTGTGTTTTATATGAAGAGGATAGTAAAGTAAATATGGAGATTCCACGTTCCTATTCTAGCATCTTGAAGGCACATGGTTTAGGGGGATAGATTATAAGGATGTTTATATTTTTTCAGGGTTGATGGGGGATATAAAATAAGAATATTACATAATGATGACTATATATATATATATATATATATATCACAAAGTGTCTCTCTTTCTACATTTCAAGAGAAGGTAACACTTTTGCTATATGTTTTCAACATATTCATAAACATCTTGATAAATTGCACAAGCTTCATCATTGATTTATTGTCTTTGTTTCTCGCTCTCACCTAAGTTGTCTTTGCCTTTGTTTTCTTATATTATATTTGTAAAAATTTGTATTGTTTTAATATTTTTTATATACACTAATATTACTTGATTTTTTTTAATTGTAAAGGAACAACGCCCTAGGGAACTTCCCGTGGAAGAAGGCGTGGTTGTACAAGATCCTTTTCAGGAACAGGGAATGAATATTGAAGATCAAGTTAATGATCCTATGGAAGAAGATGATGATGCTAATAACACATTTGAAGAAGATGGGAGAAATATATTGATCTAGGAGGCATTTAGTAATGATGGAATGGATGATGGTGACAACCAACGTGATGGTGTTTTCGATGTACTTGTACTTGATAAGTCAAGTCAACCTCTTTATGCAGGCTCCAAAACAAGAATTCTCTCTACTATATTGTTGTTGATGAACTTAAAGGTTATGAATGGTTTGTCAAACACTTGTGTCACACAACTGCTAAGGTAATCAATATGTTTTGTCACACTTAGTACATGATGATAAATATTTTAATTTTTCCCCTATTTTCATTGTTAGTTATCATCTGTAAAATTTGGATGCAATATGTACGATCAATATTCTTTACACTAACCAATATTGGTTTTTTTATGTTGTAGATTGTTAGGTGAATTTATGTTACCACCATAAAATGTTTTATGTTGCACATACCAAGATTTACATGCCATTATGAAATATATTAGAATGGAGTACCAAGATTTTCATGCATTTCCTCATGATCATATTCTATATTATGTAGAACATGCGTCGAAAGAATAATTCCTGAAATATCAAATTATTAGATATGAAACCGATCAAGTAACAAAAAAGGTGCCTCACAAGGTTCTTCATTACATTCCCATAATTCTGTGTTTGCGGTGATTGTTCAGGTGTAAAATCATAGCATAATTTATGGATTACCATGCAAAGAACATAATTAAAGATGATGCTCTTGGGTTCATTGTCTCCCAACATGGCATCATAGTGGACGCCCTCAAGGTCCAAGCTATCACATAAATTGCACCACCTAGGAATTTATGCCAATTGTAGAGCCTACAAGGCAAATCCAACTTTTTATGTCGCTTTGTCCCAAATTACGTCACTTGCACACATGGTTTCCTCCGCCTACTACATCATGATATTCCATTTCGATGGGACGAACATGCTCAAAAATATTTTGATGATTTAAAAGTCACCTTATCCAGTGCCCCTTTGATTAGTCCCCTAGACTATGACAACAATTACATCATCTACTTATCTGCCTCAGTCGTTTTAGTAGTAGGAGTCCTCATCCGATTAGGGGATGAAGGGCGTGAGCATGCCATTTACTACATCAAAAAAAATATTTCAAGGCAACCCTTGAAATATAATCATGATGAGAAACTCGCCCTCCCAATTGTCCTCATAGTCCAAAAACTGCATCACTATATCCTTATTAGAACTACCAAGGTTGTAGCAGATTCCAACCCCATGTAGTACTTTCTTGGTTGATGACAAATTAATGGAAAATTTTCTCGATGGATCGTTATCCTCTAGGAATACGACCTAGAGTTCTCAACTCCCCCAAAAAAGAAAGTGTTTGTCCTTGCCGAACACATTACGACTTTTCCCTTGGACGCAAAAGCTTCCCCTGTCAATAGGGATTTTCTCGACAAACACCTATTCTTCATACCCTCTGATGACCCCTCATATGGTGACCTTCTCGTCTACCTTAGGAAACAAAAATTTTGGTCTCATCTCTCTCGATATGATCGTCGACGCATTCTCCATCATGCCCCTCTATACCTCCTCATCGGAGACGTCCTATATCAACGTGGGGTCGACACCATCCGTCGTCGATGTCTTACCATTGATGATGTTGAGAGAGTCTTGAACAATTGCCATAGTGGCACTTGCGGTGGTCACCTCTCGGGTATGTCCACTGCCCCAAAAATCCTTCGAGCAACGTACTTCTAGCCCACGTTGTTTCATGACTACATCCACTTTATCAAACGATGTGACAAATGCCATATCTATGCAAACAAAGCATGAGCACCACCATCTCTTCTACATCCAGTCATCACCTTCAACCCCTTCTACAAATGGGGCATAGACTTCATGACTTGCAATCCTCCTTCTAATAATGGAAACAAGTACATTGTCGTGGCAGTCGATTAATTTACCAAATGGTTTGAATCCATGCCCACCTTCAACAATACCGCTGACATAACATCAAATTTTTTCTTCAACCACATCATTACCCGATTCAGAGTCCCATTACAGTTAGTGTCTGATCTTGACAATTTTTTTTATTTTTGGATTCGTTCTCAGCCACGGGATCCTAATCCCACTGTCTACACATTCACACTCCTCAGGAAATCATCTGAACCTAGCCACGGAGCATCATTTTTCTCACATCACATTCAGGTACGCATGTTCATTTTCAAAATTTTATCAAATAACCGTCATATGTTCTCTATCATGAGATATTGTTCACGTCGAGTATTTGGTTTTAATGTGTGCAGGTACCTAGTCATCAAAGTGACAAAAACCCTTTAAGTATATGTTCGACATTGGCATATAATTATTCCCTCTGTAAATCAATTGCATCTCCCAGTCACACCCACCCTCTGACGTTTTCCTTTAGGATCCTTACATCTGGCTCTGCAGTACCTCCACCTCCGCTGCATTTTGGTACTGTCACCCAGTCAAAATCTCCCTCACATGAGTTGTCCTATTCATAGTTTTCCCTAGCAACTTTACACATGTTGATTTCACCCCCTAGGGATTGGAGTCTCGATAGTCTTATGCACTTTCGAGAATGAAATCCATACTTCTTATCATCATATTGCTAGCTTTCCCAATGGACTCCCACATCATATCATCTCGGTTCTATTGACTACACCTCCGCAGTATTATTAACCCTCCATATCATCCACCATCAGTTTTCCCATCTACATATTATCCTCCATTCATTTAACTCAGACGGAAACCCACCCATGGGGTCCCCACTCTCCACCAGTTCTCTTTCATAACTTGCGCCCTCACAGGACAAGTCATATTTCACTAGGACACCCATTTCTGTATTTTTACACTCAACCCGAATTATTTTTTATTTATTTGGTAATTGTTAAAATCCTTTGTTTCTAGCATTTACTTATCTTTTTTGTCATCACCCCTGATGACCTTCTTTTCTCGGCAAAGCAATCCATGTCGCCCTTGGTTGGGGCACCCACTCTCTTTTTTCATTCCAACATCTTTCACAAACACTAAGTATCCCAAGTCCATGTACCCATGATCTCTGATTTTTTCCACTTTGTTATCCTTTGGCATAGTTTAACTCCATATCTAGTCATCCCCCTGACACTAGATATAATTTTACGGTTGTTGTTAATCATCCTTCAAAATTTCCCAACCAAGGCAGTTTTGAGTCTCACTGCATCTTGACTTCGTTCATGTTACCTGTCAGTACCTGATATCATCTTAGTGGATTTCACGGAGCCCTTTTCTTCTTGGAGTCACGCCTCCCTTTCTGTCGACATCCGAACAATTTCCAGAAAGGCGACAGTATCTTGACTCTCATTACCTTTACAATGAGGAGTCTCAGATGACACTAAGAGAATCATCATTGCTCTCTGATTTTGTTGACCTCCATAACATTCAACTTCAACGAACTCTCATGTTATAGTGGGTCTTATTATGCAACTATTGCAGTTGTTTTATACCATTTGAAGACCTCTAAATTCGTTAGGCCATCAATTCCTATGAGTCATAGATAATTCTTACAGTCATCGTAGCCTCAATTCAGAGTCAGTTCACCATTCAGAACTGTCATTTGCCGTTATCAACCACCCCTGAGGGTGCTGCAGTTATCTACATCAACATACACCTTCAATTACAGTCTCACATTGTGGTTACATGGCACGAGCATGGGGCATGCCCACTTCGTTTGTACATAGATTTTATTTTTTCCCTCGAGAAAGGTTGGGTCCCATAGTTTTCCCTCTCCCTCTGACGGCTTACACTCTCAGTAAAAGAAACATTGATTTATTTCATCTATACGTATGCTCCTAACCTCACACATCACAGGGCATTTGTTATCACTGAAATTTCGTCTGCAACATTGCATGCAAAGAGTTACAGAAACATAGCAATGCCAACAACAATTAGTTCACCTCCAACATTGAAATGCATTCAAAAGTAAAAAAACTATACAATTGGGTCAAAAATTGACATGCGCAAATTCACAAAAGGAAGTGCGCGTACAGTGCACAATGTACGCGGGCCAACAAAGCCCTCGGAGTACACAATGCGCTAACTGCGTGAATGTGTCACACACTTTTATGAATGATGCATTTATGGATCTTGTCGGCCCCTCGACCACTTATGGACCAGCTCCCAGCTTTATTTGACCTTCATATCTGAGCAAAATTCGAATTGGGGGTTGTTCAAGAACTAGAGGGTGCCTTAAAAGGCCCCTTGTTCACACCAAGAACCAATTACATTTTGCCTTAAAAAATGCTATAAATAAGAACCATGGGTGCACTAAGAAACCAAGATCTTCATTGTATTGTTATGCTTCAAGAATTCTCCCTTGATAATTCTCTTTTCTCTTTGGAGCCTTCAAGCTTCATTGCAATAGGCCATTCCACTCACCTCTTGAGGGAATAAGCATTGATTTTCTTCACCATTTGTCATTTTTCTTCCATTGTATGGAGAGCTCTCCATTAGGGAATTCAAGAGCCCTCCCAAGGAGGAAGAGGGGACTCATAAGTCCTCATTTTTCTCTACGGTGTTTTTCCTATTAATCTATTGATCCATTGGTAGCATTATGTTGGTCATTGGTTGATTTTTATGGTTCTAAGTTTCTCATGCTTTCTAATTTTTATTTCTTAGTTCTTTTAGTTTATTTATTTGTTTATACATGTGTTTGGTTTGTTTAACCCACTCATAAACTTATGTCTTGTCTAGCAGGCTCATCTAGACATGCAAGTGTTGTTGTTTTGCTCACCCAAGTGGCCAAACTAGCACGAGTTGTAGTAGCTTGTGGTGTAAGTATACTCTATTTCTAAATGTCATCACATTTAAAATAGATGGGCACTTTGCTAATCTAAGGCTCTTTTTATTATTATTAAGTCAAACGTCACTTCCTATAACCCACTATGAAGGAGATGTGTAATTTAGTTCTCAACATGGAGTTTGCAAGTGGCATTTGAAAAAATGACCATAAACAAAATATTTCAATGTCCACCTTCAATAAAATATTTTTTCTCAACTTTATTATTATTGAGGGAAAGACCCTTTCTACAACCTAGTTTAAGGGAGATTGACAAAGAAAAATATAAAGTAATTGATTTTTTTTATTTTTATTTTTGTGCTTCCTAGTATGAGACCCTAGTATGAGAGAGATGTATAATTCCTTCAATATTTAATAGGAGTTGACATGTGGTATTTAAAAAATATTGATAACAAAAAATATATTTCTATGTAGATTTTTTATACTATTAATAAATGTTTTCTACATCCTAGTATAAGGGAGATGTACAATTTATTTAGTGCTTATGCAGTTGACATGTGGCATATAAAGACACTAATAACAAAAAAATATTTCAACAGTCTATGATAAATAAATTGTTTCAATGTCCATCGTAGGTAACATTTCAATATCAACTTGAGAGAGCTATTTAATTCATTTATTACTTAACATAGACAGGTGGAATTTAAAAAAACATTAACATCCATTGAAGTAAAGTAACCCGCTTAAATCCATTTAGCGTCAAATCACTTAAAGTGCAAACTTCTTTGGAGACAACAAAACTTGAGTAAAAGTTTGCATTTTATCCCTCTTAGAGTTAAAATGAATGTAGATGATAAATCTGGTTTCACCTCTGGATGCACGACAGATTTAGAGTTAAAATGAATGTTGATGATAAATCTGGTTTCACACATACTGGGGAAGTTACTCTTCTACAGTGGTGTATTTCACATCTGGGTACAGCTCACACGCTTGTATTTCACATCTGGGTACAGCTCACACGCTTCTACACCTTCAACTCCAATTTTAAACTTGGTTTGGTCTCCCTCAACGAAGAAAGAGTAACGTAATGACAGTAAAAGACCCGCAGCGAACGGTGCCTCTGTCGCAACAACGCCCACCATGAACGTCAAAATTTTCAGACAATTATCCTCTCACGAATTTTCAATCTCGAGAAAATACTTCCACCACTTATACAAGTTCACTGTATCATGGGATAAAAATAAAATAAAATTGAGTCGTAAGTTTGAATTTATAACCTGCAATTAATTTGAGAAGTTGGTATTTCTGTATGTACACTTTCTGAAGAATTTTGCCGATCTTTTCTTCCCACAAAGCTACAAGCTCGTTGAAGGAAAAAGTATTGGGAGGAGGCCTGAAATGTACGGCTCGTTGAAGGAAAAAGTATTGGGAGGAGGCCTGAAATGTACGGTCTTGTTCAGAGTTCTCTCATCATCCACTGCTTTGATTGTGACAACTCCAACGTCCTCCTCATTCATAAACACAGCTGCATTCATAGAAAGCAAATCTTTTCTGCATGAAAATCTGATTTTATATAAAATTCAGATTGTTCTGAACATGAAATTGAAAGTACTAAAAATTGAAAGTACCAATAAATGTTTATCTATATACACCTTTCGCATGCCCATTGCCGAATATTTCAACTTTATCTCTAGGAGGAACTGGAAGTCCCCTCTGTCCCAAATGTCCGACAAAAAGGCCAGCAAAGCTGTTGCAGCAAATGTATGTATAAGGAATACCTTGGCCTTCAATTGCACGGCGAATTGGCAAAATTCTCTGTACCCTATTAATCATTTTCCAATGGATACTTGCCATGTATTATCAAAAAACTGATCAGCAGTTGTTTTGCTATTTAATTTTGAATCAAAGATAACTTTCCAATATATATAGGGTCGAAGCTATTACAATATATTTATTATGAGTTTTATTCATGTCATTATGAAAATTGAATCGGGGTGGAGAGGATAACAATCATTCATTCCTGACAACTATCAATATACACCCAATTGACAAAAAAAAATTTAGTAAATGGTTTTATCAATCCATCAATGCAATGTAATGTAATAGATAAAAAAAAGACTGTATACTCTAATTTTCATGTATCATTTATATGTCTCTTCAATAAATACAGATAAATTTAAAAGATTTCAACTTAGAACTTCATAAAACATAATACTTCATATCAAGACACTTACTAATTTAACTATAAAAAATTATTATTGTTTATATTTTTAAAATACTTAATTATCCCAAATTATGATACATCCAAATGAAACATTATCAATATTCTTAAAAAAATATTTATTAACTATAATCCATGCCTTGATTATTCCAACTTGTTTGATAGCCTTGATAATATTGTGTTGAAGCAGAAACGGCCCCATACAACTGTCGAGTAGTTGCATGTGTGATGAACCTCCACCTATTGCTGAGATAACTACATCCACATTTTTAACTGCTTCTACAAGACTCTCATAGTTATCCAGCGAACCCTGGAGCACGAAAAGTACATGTCCATTCTTAATAAGTTGTCTAAATAATCTACTCCACCACATCTAAATAATTTTATTTAACATCTTACTGAAAAATACTATTTTGGGGATTTACTTACATGGACGATATTAGCCCCTGAGACTTTGAATGATTCCAGAAGCTGGACTTTGTCAGAATTATAAGAAGCCGTGGACTCTCTCACAAGAAGGAAGGTAGGATGGCCAAGAGCAAGGCTGGCTTTGGTGATATGACGGCCAATGTAACCTGTAGCTCCAACTATCAGAATCTTGCTGCTGCCTACCATATTTAGTAGTTTTCAGGACAACGAATGTATGAAGTTACAACTTCTCTCGACATATATTAAAAATCCATGCGTAGAAAGAGGAACAGGATGGTGTTGATTGGCCATGGATATATAACAAATCCATACATAGAAAGAGGAACAGGCTGTTCTTGATTGACCATTGATTCACGAGCATAACTGACATAAAAAGATGGGTCTGAATCCGGTCAGATTTTCAAGGGTAGCTTGAGTTTAGTATGAATTAAAGTTTTTTAAAACCTTATTTTAATGGTTTTGTCCTATTTTAAACCAACTTAAATACTTAAAAAATCAATAAAAGTTTTGGATTGATACTAAATTTAAAACAACCTAATCAAACTATGGAAAAATTGCTTCCTAGTTAACCCACTCCATATACAAATGCAACTTTTATACCACCCACTCCATATACAAATGCAACTTTTATACCATTCAAGAAAAGTTTCATCAATAAATTGAAAATAGAACTTTTAATAAATTTAAGGAAAAAAAAATCCATGAAGACCAGTTGAGTTTGTATACTTCTCAGGTAATTTGTCAGTGTTAAGTTATTAAAAAAATGCCAAACAAATTTAAACAAACAAACAAACAAAAAATAAAACAGTGTTAAATTATTATTAAAAAAACAATAAAACAAATTTAGACAAACAAATGAATACTAAAACCTTGAAATTCCAAGTCTTTCTGTATTTTCTTCATAAAGTCGTTCCGTTTGAACTATGAATAGCGGCCTTCAACTTTGACTTTGATAGTTAGAGTGTTATCCCATTAATGAATTCTTCTAGAATGATAACGGAGCATGTGGTGTATTTTTGTCTCACGGGAGATTTGGATTCATAACGTAGCTGTCTGATTAAAAAATTCCTGTAGATTGATAACGCAGCTTGTGGCGTATTTGTTTTCCTGTGTTTGTTTTCACCGTAGCTTAGAATCGTAATGCAGTTTGTGTTATATGGTTTCACTTTGAAAGGCTAAAATGTTAATTCATAAATAATTTTTTTGTAGAATGATAACGCAACTTGTGGTCTAATGTCTTTTGGTGTTTGTTTTCAACTGAACTTATACGGTTGTACTGAACTCTCATGTATCTTTCACTTGGTAAACTATTTTTATTTCTTACTCCTTGGAGAGTAAGGTATTTCCCAATACAGAAGCTATTTGAATTCAAGTGATTCTCAATTAGGTTTTTATTATTTTAATATATTTAAATTTAAGATGGATTTAAAGTGATAACTAATTTAAATTACATTTCCATGGATTTTCTATGAAGAAGAAAATATTTGAATACCAAGCTTTCCTATTAATTTATAATTATCCCTTACGGTTGTGTTTGCTCCTAGATTGCGATTGGGTTTCTTCAAAATCCAATTGAAGTGCTTATTTTAGTTTGTTTGTTGGCATATTATCAGATGGATTAATTACTAGGTTCATCAATGTCTCAAACAATTCATGGAATGCCTATATATGGTGAGTTGTTTTTGTTATTTACTAGTTGATGATAGGATATATTTCTTTAGTAGTTCATGCATATATTTTAGTGAGTAGATTGGATTTTTTTAATATTCAATTAAAATGTTTATTTTAATTTATGTGTGGATATGAGATGGATTAATTATTAGTTTCATCCATGTATCACAATTTAAGAAATGGGTGCATATGGTCAAATGCTTTTGTTATTTCAAAGCTGATGGTAAGATAGATTTTTTGAGTAATATATATATATATATATATATATATATATATATATATATATATATATATATATATATATGTCTCAACAATTCATGGAATGCTTATATATTTCTTGTGTTTTTTTATTTATTGGTTGATGGTAGGATAGATTTCTTTAATAGTTCATGGATGTGTTTTAGTGAGTAGATTGGATTTTTTTAATATTCAATTAAAATATTTATTTTAGTTTGTGTGTGGGTATATTATGAGATGGATTCATTAGTGAGTTCATCAATGTATCAATACTTTATGAAATGGGTGTACATGGTCATGTGGTCTTTGTTATTTCGAAGCTGATGGTTAGATAATTTTTTTGAGTAGTATATATATATATATTGGATATATTGGATATATGTTTAGTGACAACATATGCTCCACTCTTTTAAGTTTCTTGCAACATTGAAAACTATGAAATGTCCTAGATCCCCAAAGGGTATGACTAGAAAGCATAATATTATCTACTAAAAATACAATTAAAAAATATTCATATTTTGTATTAGCATTATGTTGCATTGTATATTATTGCAAAAAATTCACTTGAAAACTCATTTTTGCATCAAGTTTGCATGAAAAGCCTACATGTTAACTTGTGTTAACATCATAATCCATTCTATTAGATATTATTGTCATACTAGCATTGAAATATGAAACATTTTGAGCTTTATTTGCATGGTAGTGTTTAATTATTATTATTCTTTTTGAATTACCAATTTTGTAATATTTTATAATTAAGAAATTTTACCTCTTTAACATTCAATCAATTTCACATTAAAGAAAAAAAACACTTATGTATTATTGAAAGGATGAATTTTTAAATTAATTTTTAAAATAATTATATATATTTTTTCTATCTATAAACAAATGGTACACCACCAAATGTGGAAATGCCAACTTTGTATACAACATTGCATGAAAAAATGTGAACAAATATTAGGAAATGAAATGAATTTGACATGAGAAATTGATTGAATTGTTGTAAGTTTTTGAAAACTTCTCATCCTCAAACTTTAAAAACATAATTGAAGAACATGAGCTAAATAAAATTAAAAATTGTTAACTTTTAAAAATGTAATAAAAAATATATGGGTTAAATAGTTGTCAATACTCTCCAATTCTTCCAAATCACACTTATCAACATCATGATATAATATATTTCAACAAAAAAGAAGAAGTTAATATTGAAGGAGTACTTCAGGGAAAATAGGAAAAAGACAAAAGAGGGGAAGAAGAAGGGGATGAGGAAGAGGGGGAGAAGAAAAGGAAGAATAAGGAAGGATGATCCAAGTGGTCATTTGATATTTCCACTATCTTGACATTGATCCTAAATTGTATAATGAGATTTACAACCATTTTTAAGCCCTGAATGTGTAGCACATATTTTGGGGGTTGAACAATGTTTATGTGGTTTTCATTGTAACAAAAAGAGAAGCCTCATGAGTCCCCTATTTTGGACCCTCCTTTCTTTAAATATTATAGAGATATTTCCAATAGACTAAAGAGCAACCAAAATGGTATTTGTATGATAAACTTATGGCCCTAAGAGGTTTATGTACTAAGTAGGCTTCCTAGGGTTTTTGGATATTGGAATTTTTATACATTTTGGATTTTTAATGTGATTATTTATTCTTCAAGTGTTTTCTCTTCTTGACCAAATTCTTCCTCAATCTAGTTTAGATCATTAGTTCTTTCCTTAAGATGATCTGTCAGTATCTTCTCTCTCATTTATGCTTATTCCTTATGTGCTTCTATGTTAGCTTCCAAATACTGCTTCTGATCTTCAATATTTTCTTCGATCTTTCTGGCTTCTTCTAGCTAAGTTCTTAAGTTATCGATGACCTATTGGGATTCTTAAAAATGTGAACACTTTCCTTTTTCTTCATCAATTCTTTCTCGAGTGGATTTTTTTCGTCTCTTTCTTTCCTTAGTTCATCTAAAACACTGATCACTTCTATTTCATAATTGTCTTTCATTTCAATTATTTTTTATGTCTCATTACCTTCATGGCATTCTATTTCAAGATGTCTTTTCTTTTTACAATTAAATAAAAAAGAAAACATACTTTTGTTGATTATGTACTCTTCTTCCTCTGAATCCGTTTGAGATGATGAACATCTTTCTTCTTGTTCTATACCTGCGTCATCTTTGGCATTATTTGAATCTGTGATGGTTGAAGAATATATATCATGCAACTTATCCCAAAGTTCTTTAGATGGTGAACATTTACCCACCTTGTCCTTAACTGAATCATATAGTCCTTCCAAAATAAAATCAATTGCAATTTTGTTATTTTGTTTCAATCCCTTTTTGGTTGCAGTTTTTTCTTTCTTTTAACTATCATATCTAGTAACAACTGATTTCCAAATACCATATTATTTTTCCTCCAAAAATACTTTCATCCTTCTTCTCCATATCTCATACTTTAAACCATTCTGATCATTAAACAGTGGTACTCTATTCTCAGAATAATCCACGATATTATTCCAATGGTTAAACTATTTCCTGAAGCAACTGGCCCTGATACTAATTGTTGGACTACCCAGAGGGGGGGTGAATAAGTAATGAGCAATTTATACCATTTATTAATCCTTTTAACCACAATGTATATTCTTTTAACTTATACAACAATGTTCATCAATTCATTACTAATATATTATTGCATAATATAACATTAACATCCATCAATGCGTAATAAAAAATAATAGACACATCCACACAATGCACAATACAATAGTATATTACGTGGAAACCCAATGCCAGAGAAAACCACCAAATGTTTTTCTTATATATTTAAGAATTACATTCAAGTAGCACTAACTTCAAATTTTCCAGCTGCAACTGCAAGACAGATCCTACCCCTTATATTTTAAGGCTACAACCTGAGGGAAGCTATAACTCCCCAATTCTTTGACTACAACCAGAAGGAGGCTACAACCCTCTATTTTATCCCACTACAATCGGAAGGTGGATACAATCACCTATTGTTTCCCTTGTGATATGTACCACTGTAAACCCATACCAACCTGTGCCAACAACCTATAAACAAACTATATCAATAACATGTAATCAATCTTGTACCAGAAGTTAGCATGTACCAACAAATACCAATAGGTATGTGACCTATATTTGTTTCAGCTCTTGTATATACACACCCTTTCTATGCTGCAGCCTGTGTATGTATGCAACCTATATATACTGCATCTCGGACAGAATTTTATAAAGCTATGGTTTTTACCTCTTTGGAAATTTGTCACAACCTATGCCAATCAACTGGTATTATCAACCATGTAAATCAATCACTCACACAACATGTACCATCATAAGTGCATCAACCATGCACATCAAAACACCTCATAACCATCACTAGGACCAAGATGTGCCTTTAATATTATATCAAGATATATATGCCACATAATCCATGTGTTAACAATACTACTAACAAGTGTCTCTAACCATGCACCAAACATGTACCAATCATAAATCACCAACACTACTAGAAAGTGCCTCTAATAGTGCACCAAATGTGTACCAATCATGTATCAACAAGTCAAACTATGACTCGTCATGATGTACCAACATCACTATACCATACACCTCATGTATGTGCCAACTCGTCACTATATGTCCCAACATATATCTCAACCATATACTAAGACATATACCAATATAACCAACAAAAGTCATATATCAATACATCACACACTCCATGATCCAAAGACCATAAATACTTACATCAAACCATGTGCCAAAACCTCACTATTATGCAGTCTCAAGTGTATACCAATCATATATCAAGACTACTAACAAAAGCCTCTGATAATGTACCATAATATCTACCAATAACACTCACACATGTACCAGACATGTATTACAATAGATCATCCTCAAACTAACCAACAACTTCACTAGCACATCACACCAAAAACCCTCAACCATGTACATCAACCATGCACCAAGAATTACAAGATATGCCTCAACACTCAGAGCAACAAAGTGTACCAATGATAACTACAAGACATACCATCATTGTATTTCTGTAGATCTGGCTCACATAGTGAGTGCAATACAACCAACAACCTCTCTAGGGAAAATCCTCAATCTCCCACAACCATATCTCATGGAGACAACAAATATCCAACTATACATAAGAAATGACATACCTTTTGAACATGTAGATAGATTTGTTGTACCTAATCACTGTAGACCTTCCTGGAATCTTTCCTTCAGACTCTAGAGACCTGGAATTTTCAAATCCTCAAGCTTCCATGGAATTTTCAAATGTATGCTACCTTTTCATGTCCATTTTGCGTATGTATGCTACCTATTCTACTATCAGTCTGCGTATGTACAGTTCCTTTTCATGTCCAACTTATGTACATACATACGCTACTTATTCCAATGTTAGCCCACGTATGTATGCTACCTCTTTGATTTTCAACTCGAGTATGTATGCTACCTCTTCTACTATCGACCTATGTATGTACTCTACCTATTCTATTGTCATCCCACGTACACCTCAGAAACTAGGGTTTTTTCAGTATTTCTGCAACTCCGAAACGTTTTCCGTCAAACCTCTTTCACTTTCTCAACATTGCATAACTTGATGTATCAATGTGTACATGCAATAACCTTTCACAAAATAGATATTCAATGGTATTAAGTAGGTGCTAATAGGAGAGCCTTTCTCTCTTATTTATACTTCCCTATAGTTTCCTTAAGGGGTTACCTTCTAACCAACTTAACCCAACTTCCTTCTTTTTAGGGATAAACCACTTCTAACCACTTGTCCACTTACAACCACTTTATCTACAAACAATAATCTCTCCACTTCTAGTTGCAACTAACTATATTATTTAATTAATTTATTTTGCAACCACTTTGACTTATCCATAAATAATAAAATCACTACTTCTTGTTGCAACCACTTTAGTTTTTAAATAATTTCTCTTTGCAACCACTTTATTGCTTTATTATTTACAGAATTTATCTTTAGTCACAACTACTTGTTGAAACTATTTTTTTTTAATTATTTTCTTAATGCAACAACTATGCCCATGATTAAATTCTAGTTACCATCAATTTGACTAATACAGTTCTTCTAGGAGCTTTTAGATCAATTGAATTCTTTGACCTTCTAGGGGCTTCTAGATAATTCATGAGGGTACTTCAACTTCACTAAGCCATATCTCCTCAACCGTGAAGAACTATGTGGCGTTCCACATATCACCGGAAATGGCATGACATGTACTATCCATCTAGAATAGTATTATCTGTGAATATATTAAACTTCATAACATTAGGCCTAAAAAAAAATCATTGTCCCTTACCCATACCTTTATGCTATAGAAATTCGCTACCGTACTTCTCCAAGGGTTGACAACAATTTACAATATCACTCTCCAATGGTTGACATCAATGCCAACCAACAATCCAAACAATTGTCTATCAACCAAATCCAACGGTCTAACATATTTCGTATATGAACTCAGTTTCAAACAATTTTTTGCGTCGTTTGAAAGCTATCGTCGAGCTATGCACAATGAAGAGCTTTTGGAGAACGCTTGAGATGATTAAATTTTGAGTATTTTTGGATCCTCTTAGACCTCTTTGAGTGTTATGGATCCTTCTGGATCAACCTTAGGGCTTGTAGTCATCAATGGTAGGTTCCATCTCTATTGATAGTGGGAATACGCCAATTGTAGTATTAAACCAGAATCCAAGACCTAATTGTGAGAAGGAAATACTACACTAGTTAATTGCAAAAGAGAGAGACGAGAGGGAAAAATAGAATCAATATTCACACATAAGAGACTAAGAAACTAACTCTAATCACAATGTATCAATGCTTGATAATGAGTACAATATATAGGACTCTCCACATGAGGAGTAATGCACACTAGGATGAGATTTCCATCTGTAAGATCAAGTAAAAAAGTAACTTATCCCAATAGCAATAATTAACTAATGTCAAGAGTTGCTAATAATAAGAAAAGTTAAAAAATATACTAAATATTTGAAATAGGAATTATCTCCTAAAAAACAAGAATTTTCCTAATGGTGGCTAAAAAATAGGAATTGACCTAATTATAGTTAAAAAATAGAAATTTTCCTAATGGTGGTTTATGAGCCCATGGTTTTGGAAAACCATGGTTTTTTCCCACTGTATTACATATAAGAATCAACTGGCTAAAAATAGACCTGCTATAATAACATACCTCCTAAATAGTAGGAAACATGTAAAAAATGAGTATTTCACTAAGTATGTAGTTGAGCATGTACCCTAACACTAATGTCCCATTGTCAATAGATTTTATAAGTGTTTGACCATAGAAAATCTATGCATACTCTTTATAATGTAATAGGTACACTTACGTCCATTATCATTATTGGTGGGTTGTCTCACATTTATTAACAATATACATCAATTATTGGAAATCAAAAAGTTCCTCCCATGTTTGACATCATATAATTTATTCGCATGGCACATACTTATAACTTTGGTAGTTTTGGATTTGAATACCTTGGGTCATTAGAAGCATCCTCTCATTATGTTGTTTCTCAAGTTGTGTAAGACTATACCACTCATCTCTATGACACTCGTATCTTCAGGAGGATCGTGTTTCCACTTCTTTTTTACAATCATCCTCCTGGAGTACTATTGAAACATAAATCCATTATGTATCTATTTATGGATATGATCTATCTGACATGGATCCATTGTTTATTTCTCTCATGGCCATGCTTTCTACTTTTATATATACATGGATCCAATTTGTACTTTTTCATGGTCATGATCATTGTTTATATATATGATTCATTGATCCACAATGTATTTAATTTGATGCCCATTCTTATCCACATCTGGCCATGGGTATTCTTTCCTCGGAAATAGAGTTATATCATACATTATCTTTTGTTATAGGTACTTCCCTTATCTAATTTTTTGTGCACTCCTTGATCTGGATTATTTTTGGAATGAAATGAAGCAGAGAAATTACAATGAAACACTCATGAAAATTTCTAGAAATAGAGAAACCCAAAAATACTTGATTTCTATTATGAAATAATTGTAAAGAGACTGTAAAAATACAGAGTGAAAGACTCGTTAGAATGGTGACATCTTTATCTCTGAGAAGAGATGTGACAGTTATTCTCATTCGCAAGAAGATTATTACAATTAGGCTCTCAAGTCCTTTTTATGATAAACATGAATGTCAAAACCCTAGACATCCAAAAACCTAACTCTAGGAGATGAAACGCCAAAAGTCATGTGGGCCCCATTTGGGTAAGTTAGTACATTAACTTCATGGGGTCATAACTTTTTCATACGATCTTTGTTTTAGGCACATGATATATCATTGGAAAGGTATTTTCGAGAACTACAAATTATGCCACCAAACTCTAAATTTATCTACAATTTGGCTATAGCACACCAAAAAAACACTGTTTAGGGCCCCAAATGACCATAAAATTATAGAAAGATGTGTTGACATGAAAACTTCCAAAATAATCTAGTTGGATTAGGTGGGCGGCCAAATGCCTCCACCTGAAATATGTGTTGGGCTTCAGACAACCTCAGAAGTGTAGAACCCACAATTACAAATAAGTACAGAAGGACTTGCTAAACTAAAAAATGACAAGAGGAGCCACTTGGAATAGGTGGGTGGCCACCAATATCCACCTGGATCAGTCCTCCCCCCTTAGGAAGCAATGGTCTCCATTGCATTGAGTTCCAAGGGAAGAGGGGAAAGCATTTTTTTAATTTGAATCTTGGTGAGTTGCGTGCCTTGTTGGAGAAGTTGTGTTGCTTGGTCTGTGTAAGATTGTCACAAACCTGTTGCTAGCGGGGTTGAATTTGTTCCAACAACCTCTTGTCTCTAGGTTTGATGGAGCATGGTGTAGGCACCATTGTAGGTGAAGAAACAATATTTTCTTTCTCTTCGACAATTTCTTTTTGCTAGATAAAGGTGTTGAGGTTACAATGATTGTAGTGGTATTTTGTGCATCCTTTGAACATATTATGCAGAGGATGAATTTGTAGTATCAGATATTACTTTGCGGCATTGTTTTGGTGGAACAGTATTCGAAACTACCTCTGGTATCCTATAGAGATGACTATATGGTCTAGACTCATAGAAAACATGGCGTTTCCACATACATTGTTGGCCCAAAAAAAAATCACAGACATCAAGAGGGGAAAGATCACACACTACCTCATCCTTGAAGGGTTGGATACCATAGGACATGCGACATTGTTGGATGACATGAAGATCTCATCCCTGGTGAAGCCACTTGATGTTGTATCGCTACGGGTGTGGTGTTGTCGATAACCCCAACTATTTGACGAACTTAGCTGAGAAACTTTTGGCTATCGTTATCAATCATGAAATGCAACGGGGTCCCTTTCATCCACATAAGTGAGTGGAAGAGGCTCCCCCTCTTCAGGATCTAGTAGTTCTTCTGGTTGAATTGTTGTGGTCGCGAAAGTAGAAGTGGGGTCTGCATCAATGACCTATGTGTTTTCAATATTTTCTAGATTAGATTCTAATCAGGGTTCGGCTCTGTGTCTTTGACCCTGGCCACCAATGACTGTTTCGAGCGACATTAATCGGTGTTGTGCCAGGGGATTTTGTGGAATTCACACCACTTCCCTGTGTCATTATTCACCTTTACTTTACACTTCTTGTCATTTTTCTTGGACTGGTTTTTTAGAGGATGTTGATTAGGGTCGTCTTTACCATGCTTTGGTTGTTGCATATTTGCAGACCTGAATGATGAGATGTTTAGGAAATCCATTTCGGTTTGGATGTACCTAAGAATATCCCCACAATATTTCAGAACTAGATGTTGCTCAGAATCTTTGATACCCATGTTGGTGCGCAATGTATGGAAAGTACAACTGAACTCCACCACTATTTGGCTCTTCTCTTTCCACAGTTTGGTGCATCTCATGTACTGGTATTCATAGTTATCAATAGGATAGTAATTTTCTTTGACCTCATCAACAAAAAAATCCCAAGTGGGATCGACCCCATATATTCCAGATTCCTCTATGGAACTTTTCTCCCAGTAAGTTTCCTACCAATGTTTGGCATGGGAGAGAGACTTAAGGAGTGTGAAGGTGATATTTTTCTTGTCGAATTTTTTTTGAACTGAGAAATAACCTTCTAATAGATTTAACTATTTTTCTAGGGCATTTTCATCTCTCCGACCTTCAAATATGGGAATATCAAATTAAATTGTACCTTTAATGGAGAGGTTTCTCCAAAATGACCAGTTGATGAAGATGCGCCTATTGCTATCGGTAGGTGTTGAAGGATGTGTGCAAAATTCTCCATCATTTCTTCCCTCTGTCCCGCAAGAGCATACTCAAGCAACATGTTAATAGAATATTTTGATCCACCATTTTTCTTTTCTGCCTCCATCGATGGTTTCTTGGGCGTGAGAGAGTCACTTTCCTCAAGAAAGACAAGCTTGAGACCCATCTGGAAATACTCAGACCTCGTCGGGGACATGCGCTGAAAAACAATCAAGAGAAGCCCGCTCCAATACCACTGATCCAAATTATTTTTTGAATGAAATGAAGTAGAGAAATTACACTGAAATACTCATGAAAATTTTGAGAAACAAAAAAATACAACAATACTTGATTTCTATTAATGAAGGAATTGTAAAGAGACTAAAAAAATACAAAGTGTAAGACTCGCTAGAATGGTGGCAGCATTATCTCTGAGAAGAGATGTGAAGGCTATGCTCATTCACAAGAAGATGATTACAATGAGGCTCTGAAGGCCCTTTTATGATAAACATGAATGCCAAAACCCTAGACATCCAAAAATCTAACCCTAGGAGATGAAACACCAAAAGTCATGTGGGCCTCATTTGGGTAAGTTAGTACATTAAATTCCAAGGGTCATAACTTTTACATACAATCTCAGTTTTAGGCATGTGATATCCTGTTGGAAACGTCTTTTCGAGAAATATACATTATTTCGTCTAACTCTGACTTTGTCTACAGTTTGACTATGGAACACCAAAAAAACATTGTTTAGGGCGCCAAAACAGCCCTGGAAGTACAGAAAGATGTGCTGGCATGAAAACTTCCAAAATAGGTCTTTTGGATTAGGTGGGTGACCACTAGTCTCGACCCAGAAGATGTGCAAGGATTCAGACAACCTAAGAAGTGTAGAACCCACAATTACAAAGAAGTACAGAAGGACGTGTTGAACTAAAAACTAACAAGAGGATCTAGTTGGAATAGGTGGGTGGCCATTAATATCCACTTGGATCACTCCCCCTGGCCCCACTCAGTTGCTTCATCGACCAAATTATAATGTATTTCAACCATTAGTTTCCCTTCTAACCTCACACATTAGCGGGCATCTATGATGACATATTTAGCCACCTCATTTTAGCTAACATGCACTCTATTATCCCTAATGCATCCTCTACATGAGTTTGGTTGATTGTTCCAATTCCTAACTCTGCAAAATAATCCGACTAATTTGCATATAGTCATTGGTTTCCTTCATAAATACGATGTTTACTTTCTTGTTCCATTAAGCAAAGGTGCAAGTGCATTCTCAATTGAGTAAAGAAATATAAAATCATGAAAAATATGCACTCTCACCTAAAGTTCACAAGAAAATTATTTTCATAATTCCTCATTCCCATGAAAAATAGTCTTAACCATCTTGAAATGGTATAAATAAGAGCTCAAAGAAGAAAAATTTAGACACAACTCCCATGATATCAGAGTTATCATTCGATCCCAAGCAGATAGAGAAATTTCCCTGTGGTTTTTATGACCATGATCTCCCTAAGTTTTTCCATCCTCGTCAGTTTCCATCTCCCACTTTATAAGAAAGAGATTTAAGGTATCATTTTATTTCTCTTCTTAGAGTGGAGTAGAACACTTGAGATCATACAGTCTTGAGTGGCCCGGGGTAGGAGGAATCTGTAATCTATTTACAGGTGGTGCCGACAATGGAAGTGAGGTATACTACATTTGTATTGTTGCTTTTATTTATAAACTAGAGATTTATCTTTCCCCTAGCCCCAAGATACTCTCTACTTTCATGTATATATTCAATTTTTCAGTTTCCATTGTTGGTGTTGACTCTCCTGACTATATTTAATTAGTTATTTATTGCATAATTCAATTAGATGTTCCATATTAGTTTGAGGAAGTTCTTGTTGTTTGTTTGTAGGTTGAGAAGCCCGTGGAGGGATCAAGCAAATTGGAGTGAGGATAGCCCAACCATATCATCTACAATTTTCTGATCATCAAGTAAGTCCTCTATCTACATCAATAGTTATTTTTGTATATATTGTAGGATAAACTAGGAGAAATAAAGAGTGTTATCTTTTCTTTTCAAACTATCGTGATTTCACCCTACTCATAGTATAGGG
>JZKD02S0428435.1:294843-309334 GCA_000966675.3 Picea glauca
ACATGTTTTTAGTAGCTAGAGATGTTCCACATTTTTAAATTTTTTAAAACATTTAGAACTATAAAACGTCCAAGACCCCAAAAGGTATGACTAGAAGGCATCATATTATCTACTAACAATACAATTATAAAATATTTCCTATTTTGCATTAGCATCACGTTGCATTGTATATTATTGCAAAAAATTCATGTGAAAATTGCATGAGAATCCTATATGTTGACTTGTGTTAACACCATAATGCATTCCGTTAGATATTCGTGTCATACTAGCATTGAAATATGAAACATTTAGAGTTGTATTTGCATCATATTTACATCACAATTCTGTAGTGTTTAATTATTGTTATTTTTTTTGAATTACCAGTTTTATAATATTTTATAATTAAGAAATTTTATCCTTTTTAGAATTTTTTTGAAATGTCAACTTTGTATACAACATTGTATGAAAAAATGTGTATAAATATTAGGAAATGAAATGAATTTGACATCACAAATTGATTGAATTGTTGTAAGTTTTTGAAAACTTCTCATCGTGAAACTTTAAAAACATAATTGAAGAACATGAACTAAATAAAATTAAAAGTTACTAATTTTTAAAAATGTAATAAAAAACATATAGGTTAAATAGTTGTCAATACTCTCCAATTCTTGTGAGTAGCACTTATGAACATCATGATATAATATATTTCAATTTTTGTAAGTCACACTTATGAACATCATGATATAATATATTTCAATAAAATAGACGTTAATATTGAAGGAGTATTTCGGGGGAAATAGGAAGAAGACAAAGGAGGGGAAGAAGAAGGGGATGAGGAAGAGGGGGAGAAGAAAAGGAAGAATAAGGAAGGATGATCTAAGTGGTCATTTGGTATTTCCACTATATTGACATTGACCTAAACCGTATAATCAAATTTACAACAATTTCTAAGCCCTGAATGTCTCGCACATATTTTGGGTTCTAAACAATGTTTATGTGGTTTTCATTGTAATAAAATGAGAAGCCACATGATTCCCTTACTTTGGACCCTCCCTTTATTTAAATATTATAGAGGTATTTCCAATAGATGGTATCTGTATGATAAAGTTATGGCCCCAAGAGGTTGATGTACTAGCTAGGATCCCTAGGGATTTGGATTTTGGAATTTTTACATTTTGATAAAAATACAATTTCAAATACAAATGCATTTGTATGGAAATATAAAGTTAATACAAATACAAGCCAATGAAATAAATTTGACATTATAAATTGATTGAATTGTTGTAAGTTCCCTCACCTTTTGAACACTTGTCATCGTCATTTTGTAAAAACATAATAAAATAAAACGAGTTCAATAAAATAAAAAATTTGTAACCTTTAAAGATGTAATAAAAAACATATAAGTTAAATTGTTGTCAGTACCCTCAAATTCCAGTTGCACTTGTCATCATCAATATATAAGGATATAATATATTTCAATAAAAAATATAATTTAATCATTGAAAGAGTATTTGAGGAAAAAATGGATGAAGACAAATGAGGGAAAGAAGAAGGATACAAGGAAGAGGGTAAGAAGAAGAGAGATATAAGGAAGTTGGAGTTGAAGAACAAGAGAAGGATAAGGAGGAAGAGGAAGAGGAATGAAGGATTATCCAAGTGGCCATTTGGTATTTCCACTTTCTTGACATTGATCCAAAATGCTATAATTAGATTTACAACAATTTTTAGGCCCTAATTTCTAGCACATTTTTTTGGGTCCTAAATATTTTTGATGTGGTTTTCATTGAAAGATAATTAAAATCTAGAGGATTCCCCTATTTTGGAACCTCCCTTTCTATAAAGATTATAGATATATTCCGAATAGACTAAAGATCACCCCAAATGGTTTTTCTATGAGAAAGTTATGACCCCAAGAGGTTGATGTACCAACTAGGCTTCCTAGGGTTTTGGGATTTTGGATTTTTAGACATTTTGTTATAATATAGTTTCAACTTCTTATTATGGATCTATTTTTTTGTAAAATGATAAAGTTAATATAATGGAAAAGAAAAAATATGTGGCTCCAAGTTTTGTTTATTTTCCTAGTTATGGGTTTCCAAGGTAAATCTTTATGTATTGAATGTGTGTATGTGCACTACATATTGTTTACATTATGTTTTGGTTAATTGTTTGTATCCACTGCTTAAATCATAAGAGAGGGAAGAGGGAGAGGAAGTGGAAAGAAAGGAAAAGAGAGAGAAAGATAGGAAGGAGAAGAGGTAGATGAAGGAGAGGATGGAGAATAACAGGAAGGGAAGAAGATATACTCTCTCCATGACTTTGCAACAAATCCACATGAATTATTCTCAATCATTTTCTAGCCATTACCCATGGGGCTCCCACTTTTTCTATGTTTTTTGTTGCATTGACCGCATCACATGTCGTTGCTTGCATTTTTTATCCGAATGACTTATTTCATTTTTCTTTTTGTTTCTCATTGCACCCACATTCTGATAAGAAACTTTCCTTTGCAATTGTTACCTCTATAATATAGAACTTTGTATCCCTGGAGGAAACATCCCTGAGAGTGTCCATATCCTACACAACCTTCTTGCATATTTCATAGGTATGTTTCTTTCACTTGAAAGTAGTTTTATTTCCCACACTACTACATATGGGAAAAAAAACGGACGTTGTACTCCAACAATATGGATAGAATCAATCGTACTATCGGATTATACTTTCACTTTTTGTATTTAAAAAAGAGAAAGCCCAAACGTTCATCGAATATCCTACGAAAGAGATGATCATCAAATATCTGATGGTGGACCAGGTCAACAATCGTTGAATATTCGGTGGATGACTAGGTCAATGATGTATGTACCGATGTTTACGAAGTCAATATTTTTGTTCATTAAGCAACGTCTCTCTAGTCAACATCCGTCGAAATTCCAACGAAAGAGAAATACATAATTTAAAAAGTTCGAAATATTAATGACATTCGATGTTGTTGGTATACTAGCGATGATTTGGAGAGGTTATAAGGGATATTTTTAGGTCAGAATACAATTCTTTTTTATTTTGTTAATTGCATTACAAATAATTAAACCACTGAGATTGATTTTTTAAGATAATCATCACTCAAAGTTTGGTAAGGAAAAATGTCACATAACATTCCTCCAGGAGGACAAAGCCAAGACTTGAGATCTCATTGATCAAGGCTTTGGGTGATCAAAAATGTTATTTCCCTTGTAAAAAATGCAGGGGCTATAATAGAAGGAGACTTTTAATAGAAACAACTAAAAAACAATGTAGCGAGTATAGACACCTTGAAGGTGGGCATGAATATCATCCCTTCATAAGTTATTCATTATATGTCCTTATATTGCATATTGGTTTTGTAAACGTTTATATGTTAAATGTAGAAGAAAAATAATGTATTCTTTTTTCTTTATGGATATATTCTACGTACACATGAATAAACTGATAGTAAGTTAAGAAGAGAAGAAGTAGACATAAGATGTAGATTTTAATTAGGGTTTAGGGTATGGTTAAGGGGTTAAGGGTTTAGGGGTACAGGGTGTAAGGGTTTAAGATTTCAATGGTTTAAGGGTTAATAAGTCCATATTAGGGCTTAGTGGTTAAGGGGTTAGGGGTTAAGGTAGTTTTAGGGGGTTTAGGTCCTAGAAGATTTAGAGGTTAATGGGATTTTAGGGAGTAGGGGTTAGAGGCTTAGGGTTAGGTCGAGTTAGGGGTTTTTAAAAAGAAATCATTGATGGGAAGTGGAAATGCCACACTAGTTGAATGCCTTATTTGTCAGGAAGACATCAATAAAGGAAAAATGGAGATTTCTTGTTCATGTTCTGGCACCTTGACGGTATAGGGTTGAGGGGTATAGATAAGG
Organism: Picea glauca; assembly: GCA_000966675.3. Lineage (NCBI taxonomy): Eukaryota > Viridiplantae > Streptophyta > Pinopsida > Pinales > Pinaceae > Picea > Picea glauca. The sequence goes on from JZKD02S0428435.1 coordinate 298,706, forward strand.
GTGGTTTATATTTTTTCATATTTGTCTAATGAATGTTTTATGGGTGTAAAGTATGTATTTTATCATTAAATTGTTAATCCAAAACATGTGTTTTTTTTCTCCATAGTATGCTCATGATAGGAAATGCATCAAGCGTTGGTTCCAACAAAAAGGAGATTCCATACGTGAATTGTGCTATCAGGTTTCATGACTTTTTATTCGTCTATTTTTGTATTAATCAATATTACAACATATATATTCTTGCTATCATTATTATCCTCTACTAATATTCTGAATTGGAAATTTAGTCATAATTATTTTTTCCTTCATCTAATTTGGTCTCAGAGCTTAATAAAAAAGTAGCATAGAGCTATTTTCATTGTTTTACTTGCACAGGGATCTGTTTCAAAAATATTTGTAGAGTTCCTAATTCCTTTTTGATATTGGTACCAATGCTCTATTTGAGAATTATTTGCAAAGTTGCTAATTCCTCTTTTGATATTGGTAATTGTCTCATTTTTAAAAGTTTTGAAGATCAACTTCAGTTCCTAGTAACATCATAATTTTTTTAAACAAAAATCACTAATGGAAAGTCAAAATGCCACACTAGCTGAATATTAGTTTTTAGGAAGAGGACAGTAAAGGAAATATGGAGATTCCTTGTTCATGTCCTAGCACCTTGAAGGTGCAGGGTTGAGGGTGATAGATAAGGGTGGTTTATATTTTTTTAGGGTTGATGGGGGATAGACAAGAATATGACATAATGATGAAGGAGAAATAAAAGTAGGTTTTTCTTGCTTGTTGTGACTATATATATGAATGTGATTGACCATAGGTTACTATTCAATACAAAAGTTAATATTGGTTTTGCTGACAAGTACCGACGCTCTTCTTGAGACGTATTTGCAGAGTTTCTAATTCCTCTTTTGATATTGATATCAACACTCAGTTTGAGAAATATTTTGCAGAGTTTCTAATTCATTTTTAATTTATTTGAAGATCAGTTAGAGTTCCTAGTAACGTTGTCATTTTTTTTAAAGAGATATCACTAAAGGAAACTTCAGATACCACACTCGTTGAATGTTGTGTTTTATATGAAGAGGATAGTAAAGTAAATATGGAGATTCCATGTGGGTGAAATCACGAAGGTGGGTTACACTTTCGTGACAATCGGGTCTCCAAATTTTCGAAAAACAAATTTTCGGCCGAACTAAATAACTTTTTCGGCCGAAAGATATTATTTTCGGCTGAACTATTGTTCGGCCAAAAACATAAACGTCAAATCGAACAGAGCCATAACTGGGCCCTCAATTTGCGTGTAGAAATTTGGTCGGTCGGATATTTTTTTTCCGGCAATAGTTTTTCGGCCGAACTATAGTTCGGCCGAAATATTATTCGTCCGAACTATTGTTCGGCCGAAAGATTGTTCATCCGAACAATGTTTCGGCCGAACAATAGTTTGGCCGAAAGATGTTTTATATAATTGCCACACATCGATGTGGGACGTTTAGAAATTTTTTTGGTTGTCGAGAGCTCTTTGTGAGGCTTTGTGTCGCCGAGGTCACTGGTTCACAGGAGTTTTTTGAGGCTCTGTGTCGCGGGAGCAGTTGGTTGGTTGTCGAGAGCTCTTTGTTGAAGTTGGTTGTCGAGAGCTCTTTGTCGCCGAGGTCACTGGTTCACGGGAGCAGTGGTCGTGGTCGCGGGAGCAACAGTCACTGAGGACGCAGTGGTCACCGAGGTTGCGGGAGAAATTTCGAGGTATGGTTTGCAGTATTTTACAGTTGCAAGGTATGGTTTGCAGTATAGTTGTGTTTGCAGTATAGTTGCGAGGTATTTTATGTTTGTATGTATGGTTTGTAGTATAGTATTTTACGTTTGTATGTTATATTGCGTTTGCAGTACAGTTGCGTTTGCAGTTACAGTATGTTATATTACAGTATGTTATATTGCGTTTGCGTAGAGTTACATTATAGTTTTATTGCGTTTGTATAGTTACAGTATGTTATATTGCGATATATTGCGTACAGTTTGTTGCGTACAGTATGTTACAATATGTTATATTACAGTATGTTACAGTATGTTATATTACAGTATGTTATGTTACAGTATGTTACAGTATGTTATATTACAGTATGTTATGTTACAGTATGTTATGTTACATTACAGTATGTTATGTTATGTTATGTTATGTTACAGTATGTTATATTACAGTATGTTATGTTACAGTATGTTACAGTATGTTATATTACAGTATGTTACAGTATGTTATATTGCGTTATATTGCGTACAGTATAGTTATATTGCGTTATATTGCATTTGTATAGTTACAGAATGTTATATTGTGTTATATTGCGTACAGTTATATTGCGTAATCACTCTGATCACTCTGTTTTTTTTTTTAAATAAAAAGGTGGTACCTGTTATATTGACATAATCAAAATACAAGACTGTGTGTGATGCCAGCTGTCTCGCCTAAGAAGGAAACCGAGACAGCTGGGCATCCATGTCCAAAGGTGGCCCTGTAGCTTAGTTGACAAAATTTAACAAAGTTTTCTAGAGCGACGTCCTACCCGAAGGAAACCAGGACTTATGGTTGCCAGCTTGGAGCTGATTATTCTATCTATTACTAAGATAGTCTGAAAACTATCTAACATAAAGCTGAAAGTGTAGAAACAACACCAAAACCTGTATGAACCTCGAAGCCGAGCTGCCAGTGCTATATCTCCGAGTGCCTCCATCTAGCCGGGAAGGAGTAGGGGCGCGCACATGTTGGACATTGTTTTTTGGACGATGCTCGAGAATGGGCAGCGAAAAACATATCTAGCCGCTGGTCCATGTGCTCCAGGCGGAATGCTTGGTCATCCATCTTGCTTCTGATATCGAAAAGAAGGTTGAGGTATCCCCAATTTTCTGCTGCAGGCTGCTCCCAACGGTGGCTTCCCTTGGATTCTTCTCTGACAGCCTCGTCTGTAACCCTTGCTCTGTGCTGATGGCGCTCTTGGTCTGCCTCTGTGTTTTCTTTGGGGGGCTCGGGAGGAGCCTCTTCTATGATGTAGCAAGGGGAGTGAGGCTCGGGAAGAGCCTCTTCTATGATGTAGCAAGGGGAGTGAGGCTCGGGAGGCGGCTCCTCTACTACATAACAAGTGGGGGGGTCTGGCTCATCACCTGCGGGTTGTCTAGTGCAATGCGAGCCCAGGCTCGGGCTCGGGTTCCGGTGAGTCGAAGCTTCGAACATGGTGAGCCTGGAATGGCTTGGCGGGGTGGCTTGCGGGTTGACCTCTGCCTCTCGCTCCTTAGGAGGCAGACGTGATCTTTTCCTCCTTCGCCGAGCGATGATTGCCATGGCCCTCTCGAAATCCTTCTTCCGTCTGCGCCTAGACTCCGCTGCATACCAGGCAGCGCCACGTCATGGCTTCCCCTGAATACGAGTCATGGCGGAGTCCCTACTGTCGATTTGAATGCCGTCTGTGTGTGTCCAATCGTCTGTGTGTGTCCAATTGCCCCGGAGGAGCGTGGCTTCTGAAAGTTGTTGCAGAGCGAGAGGGAGTGGAAGAAAACTGCTTCTTCTCAGGTTTTGCTGAGAGCTGGAGGCCTTCCAAACCAAATTACCAATAGGTGCTGCAACCCAGAGAATGATCGTAATAAACACCACACTTGCCATATCTCGGGCATTAATCTGCTCCATTACTCCCTGCGCATTAGTGCGCTGCTGTTGAGTACCTTTCGCTTGTGCGAGGGGCCTCTTCGGTATGCCTTTCCTGCTGCGAGTCATGAGGTTCAATTGTGCGAGGCCGGGCGAGCTGGTGGATGCATTAACTCAGCGTCCTGGCTCTGCCCACGTGGCTCTATCACCACTCTTATCACCCCATCCGGGGAATGGAGATCCCTGTTGGCCAAAGCTTGACAACAGGTAAGGAGCTCGGTATCTGGTGTGCTCTGCCTTTCCCAATGTAAGTGTTCCTTCCCCTGTTCTACTGCTTCGTTTGCTAATCGATCAGCCACTTTGTTCGCCTCTCGCTTTACGTGGGAAGTGGTGATGGTGAGGTGCGATTGTAGGTGTTGGCTGAAGTCTGCAAGTAGTCCATGAAGTCGCCAGCTTGGAGAGATTTTTTCAGGGTCACATCCATGGAGGATTCGAGTGGTTAATCTTAAGATGATTTGGGAGTCCCCTTCCAGGATGATCCTTTGATGGCCTTTGTCCATAGCTGTTTGGAGTCCTCGCAGGAGTCCTGTGAGCTTAGCCACATTGTTGGTTGTGTCCCCGATATATCCTGTGTCCAGATTGAGGATTTCACCACTAGAGTCCCTAATAATGGCCCCGTATCCAGCTGATCCTGGGTTACCCCTGGAGGCTCCATCAAAATTGACCTTGACGAAGTGTGCTGGCGGTGGAGTCCAGGTGTTTGGGCTGGTGGGTTGGCATTTTTGGCATCTTGCTGTCAAATGATTGTGCAGGCTGGGCTTCCAATTTTGTAGGACTGGCTGCTCGTCGGGGTTGCACTACCAATCTGTCTCTGACCAGGATTTGTTCCTGACTATTTCGCTTATTTGGGCTCTGATCTTTGTCCAGGTGACTTCAGGGAGGGAGGTCTGAGAGCAAAAAATGCGTTGGTTGCGTTCCTTCCAGATTTTCCAGAGAGTGAATCCTGGCAGTAGATTCCAAATGAGATCCAGAATGGGATTGTTGAAGGAGATGTTGTCCCATTTTTCGATCGTGCAATTGATGCTGCTTCGATTTCGATTTGATTTGCGCATAATTTGCGCCCCATAGTCCCAGACCTGTTGACTATACTGGCATATATTGAAGAGATGTTCTTTGCTTTCCTCTTGTAGCGAACAAAGAACGCAAATTGACGGTCCGATGAATCCCCTCTTCCTTAGATTGTCCCAGGTTAGAGCTCTGTTGTGCACTAGTAGCCACAGAAAGGTAGAGATCTTAGGCCATAGCTCTGAACTCCAGACTTTGTTCCATATCGGCTCCTCTCTTGAATTTTGTTGGTGAGCTTGCAATGGGTAAGCCTCCTTAATAGTGAAAGTGCCCGTTGTGGTGTAGCCCCATCTCAGGATATCCGGTCCATTCCTGCAAAGAATTTTCCTTTTAGTGGCATGTGATTGCCAGTTTCTCAGGTCGAGAGCTTCGGGGGCCCCAAGTTCTTGATGGGAAGTTTTCCACTGGCGCCACCTTTGCTGCGGAATTTGTGACACCCGTAGTTCTTTGACCTTTGGCAGGGCATGTTGGTGGAGGGTACTTTTGAGCGCAGCTAGCTCATCAATTGTCTCCAACGGCTTGAGCTGCTGCCAAGAGTCTGTCCAGAAGAGGGCGCTTTCGCCGCCTCGTAGCTCCCAAAATGCGTGCTGTTGTACCAGAGTTCTGTTCAGCCAGGCTGTGTTCCAAATGTTGGAGCCCTGGATGTGGTTGTTGTGTCGAATTAGCTGATCTTCCGGTGTGTGTGGGGCATATTTTCTTTTCCACAGTTGTGCCCAGGCTGTTGTTGGGTTTTTTAGCCATCTCCACCATATTTTAGCTCCCATCGTTTGGTTCAGCTTGCCTGGATCCCTGAGCCCTAGACCCCCTTGATTTTTCGGCATGCAGAGCTTGTCCCAATTGACTAGCGCCCATTTTTGATTTGGTTGGTGTCCGCTCCAGAGGAAATTACGCTGGAGGGTTCTGATAGCTCTGATGACTTTTTTGGGAGCTGCTAGAGCGGTGAAAAGGTAGGTGGGTAGTGCTTGCAGAACTGACTTGAGAAGTACCAGCCTGGAGGCAATATTTAGAGGTCTAAAAGTCTAGTTGCGAAGTCTGTTAGAGATGGAGAGAAGGAGGCTGTCCCAGGAGATGCTGGAGGCCGCCGCTCCAGTGAGGGGTACCCGGAGATAGTTGGACGGGAGGGAGCTCCTAGGTATCCCCAAAAGTCGAGAAATGTGCCTTTCGACAGGGGGCGGGGTGTTAAAGAAGTAAAGTTTGGATTTGTCCAGATTGAGCGCCATACCAGAGGCCTCGGAGAAATCTGAAAGGATGGAGTTGAGCTTTGTGGCCTCTTGGACAGTGGGAGAGTTCAGAAGCAGGGTGTCATCCACAAATTGGCTGTGCGAGGGTGCAGGATGGATGTTGTGCAGTGGTAGGCCTTTGAGAGAGCCTTTGAGGATAGAAGCTTTGATATAGCGTCCCAACCCCTCCGCTAGGAGAACAAACAAAAAAGGGGAGAGAGGGTCCCCCTGCCGTATTCCTCTAGTTGGCGAGAAAGGTTTTGAAGGCACACCATTCACGAGTATAGAAAAGAAGGCGGATGAGGTGAGGTTCATAACCCAGCTTATCCAAGTTGGGTCAAAGCCAAAGGAGCTTAGGACTGCTCTAATATACTGCCAGCTGGCCCTATCAAAAGATTTTGAAAGATCAAGTTTGATAAGCATACCTGGAGTTTTGGAAGTTTTGAGGGAGTGTATGATCTCGTGAGCCAGAATGACGCTATCCATGATCTGGCGTCCTTCTACGTACCCTGAATGTTCGTTGGATATAAGAAACGACAGGATGGGCTTGAGCCTGGCTGCGATGACCTTTGTTATAACTTTGTAGATGACGTTGCACAGTGCTATTGGTCTGAAATGTTTGGGATTGGTGACTCTTTCTTCCTTCGGAATGAGGGTGAGGAAGGTGGCATTGAGAGCGGGTAATACCAGTCCTGAGGCTCGTGACTCCTCTACTTCTTCCCACACGTCCTTTTTGACTAGGTCCCAGCAGTGGTGAAAGAAATCAACAGTGAATCCATCCGGGCCTGGGGCCTTCCCTGCTGACATGTATTTTACTACTTGGGCAACCTCTTCTTGCGTTATGGGTCGAGTTAGGGCAGCGTTCTGTTCTGGAGTGACAAGTGCCGGAATGTGCTCAGTTACCCGTCTGATAGCCGCCGTTCTGTCCTGCTGGGGCTCAGTGAGGAGGTCTTCGTAATACGCGAGTAGTTCCTCCTCTATTTGGGTATGTTCCCGGGTTATGTTGCCCTGGCTGTCCTCGAGATGTGTGATCTTGTTGATGTGCCTCCTGTGCATCATGGCTCTGTGGAAAAACTTTGTGTTTTTTTCTCCTTCTTTGAGCCATTGCACCCTTGATTTCTGCTTCCAAAGGATTTCTTCTTGTTTCCTTCGTTCCTCTAGCTGTACATGAAGCTGCTCTTCCTCCTGCATAAGTTCAACCATTCTTGCTCCTAATATGAAAGTTTTTTGAATCCCCTCCAGCTTGTTCTCTATGTCCTTTATGCTCTGTATTATATTGCCAAAGTTGTTCTTGTTCCAATATTTGAGGCTCTGCTTGGAGCTTTTTAATCTCTGCTAAAGCCTGTACATGCAAGAGCCGTGGTCTATGGCCGCTTGCTCCCACCAAGATTTGGCTAGCCTTTGGAAGTCCAGGTGTGCTAGCCAGAACTTCTCAAAACAGAAGGGCTTGTATCTGGGGGGTTTCCCGAGATCCATTTGTAGCGCCAGGGGCCAGTGATCAGATCCTGCTTTTGGTAGGATTAGGCTTTCCAGTTGAGATATGGAATCCATGATGTCTTCAGTTACCAGAAAGCGATCGAGTCGACAAGCTATGTGCTGGTTACCTGATCTGCGATTGGACCAAGTGAAGGTGCCATTGTTGTTCTCAATATCTACTAATTTTAGCTGATCAATGAGAGCTTTAAACTTACCACTATCCTGCTCAAGTCGTTTGAGGCCTCCGTTCTTTTCCTCCAGTGTCAGGATCATGTTGAAGTCGTCTCCTAGGATCCATTTCGGGGTTTCCACCAGGGTTTTGATCAGCGCGAGAGACTGCATGAATTTATCTTTGTCCTGATGACTGTGTGGCCCATAGACATTAGTTATGGCTCCTTCCTAGTTGGTGCCGATGACTTCAAAGTGGGAAGTTATTGTTCCAACTGTAGTGAAGGCCTTACTGATAGTCACATTGGCTGGGTTCCATAAGATGGCTAGGCCACCTGAAGCTCCTGTAGAATCGGTTGTGATGGAGCTGCATTCTCGCCATATACGTTGAGATATTGTATCGACTTCTGCTCCTCTGCATTTGGTTTCTTGGAGCAGCAGTACATCTGGTTTCTCTGCCATGATGCATTCTCGGAGGATCCTTTGCTTGGATCTGCCATTCAGTCCCCTGATATTCCACGTGACTATCTTCATCATTAAGAGGGGGGTGCGGAGTGGAGGTATCCCTCCGAAAGCTTGTGTATCTGACCGGAGTTTATCATTAGATTACCTGCTTCTTTGATTAGTTGCTGTGCAGTTTTTCGTCCTTGCCTTTTTCTTTCACAGAGGATTCGTTTCGAGCCAGAGGTCGAGTCTGTTGCTATGCCTAGTCGTGCAGTGGATCCTGCGGAGGAATTAAGAAAGACCTTGTGCACCTTGCGGAGTTGCTCTTCAGGAAGGGTCTGCAGATCTTTTTGATTCAAAGCCTCCTCCAGTTTCTCCAGATCTATTCCAGCCAGATCTTGATCATCCAGCTGCATTGGAGTATCCCCATCTCCTTCTCCATTCCCATCCATGGGGATCTCACCGATGTGAGGGTTAGGGTCAAGATTTGATCCCTCTGCTGGCGTTTTAAGGGGATTTTTGTGCGGGTCCTCGACTTCCTCGTCCTCTGGTAGCTGTTCCAGAATATCGAATGAGTTCTTGGTGGCAATGTTTTGCTTGCCGCTCGCGGCCTGCTTCCTTGGTGGGTTTCACCTTTTAGAGGGGATGGTGGTGAATCACTCCTTCTGCCTATTTTCAGTTGCTTTCGTGGCTTGCTTGAGGATGGGGCAATCCTGGTAGAGATGGCCATGCTCGTGGCATCTGCGACATCTGAATGATATATGTTCATAGTCCAGGGTTTGTTCCCAGTCCTCATCTTGATATTCGAGGGTTACCGCCCCAGGGAGAGCTTTAGATATATTCATATACACGCAGATTCTGGCATATGAAGTGTATTTTCGCTGCCTTGTGGCCTCCGAGGCTTTCACATATTGCCCCAGGGTATTTCCTATGCCGATTAGAATCTCTTCCAGCCAGAACTCTTGCGGCAGAGAGTACATGCGGATCCACATCGGGGCCATGGTGAAGTCCTCTTTATCTAGGTTAAATCTTTCAGTCCAAAAGCGGAGGAACAGTCCTGCTGAGTTGAAAAAGTAAGGTCCTCCTTCAAAAATTCTATCTTTGTCTTCTAGGTTGTATAGAATGATTATAAAGAATCCCTTGGAGTCGAGTTGCATCTCGTAATCTCCCTTGGGATTCCACGAGTGCTTTATCCATTTGTGCAGGTCTTTTTCTGCCGGCCAGAGCCCTAGGAATTTTCTGATTAGGGCATGTTCCTTCATAAATTGTGTGTGCTCTCCAACCCGAGTGGTGCTGATGAGGTATCACGGTGCCTTCTCTGTCTGCGAAATACATTTTCCAGGTTCCCATGTCCGTGGCGGTTTTGTTTGAGAAGACCCTGCTTTAGTTTCCATCTCTGATCGGAGGCCTTGTTCTCTGGTTAGTAATTGTTCACGCATCTGCAGTGGTGGCTCAAAGGTGGGCCGCATTATTCTGACTCCCTCCTTATCATTGGCCGCTATATTTCGTTATGAGGGGGGTTTCGCCCCCTCCGCTGTGCCCATACCTCTGCGACAGTGGAGGTCGAGTGGTCGGCAGAGGTTCTGGTTGTGGTCCGCGAAAGGAAATTGTTCTTCGTGTCAGTCCATCTACCTAACGAGGACGCTAGGGTTTTGCAGTACCATCACCGCTCTCCGATCCATTTCATTCACCCATAAAGAAATATATTGTTAATTCACTCTTTGGTCCACTCTGATCACTCTGTTAATCAGAGTGTAACCTTGTATTATTTTGATTATACTCCACTCTGATCACTCTGTTATATTATTTTGATTATACTCATTTATATTATTTCTGTTATATTATTTCGAAAATAATATAATAGAAATATGATCACTCTGATCACTCTGTTATATTATTTCGATTACACTCCACTCTGATCACTCTGTTATATTATTTCAATTATACTCATTTATATTATTTATGTTATATTATTTCGAAAATAATATAACAGAAATCTGATCACTCTGATCACTCTGTTATATTATTTCGATTATACTCCACTCTGACCAGTCTGTTATATTATTTCGATTATACTCATTTATATTATTTCTATTATATTATTTCTATTATATTATTTCGAAAATAATATAACATAAGTTTGATCACTCTGATCACTCTGTTATATTATTTCTGTTATATTATTTTGATTATACTCCACTCTGATCACTCTGTTATATTATTTCGATTATACTCATTTATATTATTTCTGTTATATTATTTCGAAAATAATATAACAGAAATCTGATCACTCTGATCACTCTGTTATATTATTTCTGTTATATTATTTCAAAAATAATATAACAGAAATATGATCACTTTGATCACTCTGTTATATTATTTCTGTTATATTATTTCGATTATACTCCACTCTGATCACTCTGTTATATTATTTCGATTATACTCCACTCTGATCACTATGTTATATTGCATACAGTATAGTTATATTGCGTACAGTATAGTTATACTCCACTCTAATCACTCTGATCACTCTGTTATATTGCGTACAATATAGTTACAGTATGTTATATTGCG
>JZKD02S0428447.1:0-13434 GCA_000966675.3 Picea glauca
AATTTGTTGCTGAGCTTTATGAACGCTTTGACACTGACACCAACCATTTGGGTCGTTTGACCAAATTGAAGCAATCAGGCACAGTCGAAGATTTCATAGCTGCATTTGAGCATCTTTCATTGCTTTAGGAGTTGTGTTAGCACAACGAGGAGACGGAGATATTGACCACCCATTAGCCTTTGCTAGCAGGAAACTATCAACTGCTTAGATCAACTACACCACCAATGAGCTAGAAGGATTGGCCATGGTGTATGCATTGCAGAAGTTTCATCACTAATTGTTGGGAGGACACTTTAAAATGTTTATTGACCACTTTGCGCTGAAATAGCTAGTCAACAAGCCAGTGTTGGGGGGAATAATATGTAGATGGTTGCTGCTATTTCAAGAATATGATTTTGAGATCATAGTAAAGTCAGGGAGAATGAACAAAGGTCCTGACCACTTGTCGAGGTTGGAACATGGTAAAGAGTCGACCAGTTTAGAGGATGCACTATCAGATGCACAACTGCTAGCCATTAGAAAGATTGATGACCACTTCATAGAGATAGTCCAGTTCCTATCAACAGGAATGGCACTTAGTGAGTACACAATTACTCAGAAGAAACAACTAGTAGTGCGCGCTGCATATTTCTCACTTATAGATGAACATATATATAATATGGGACCTGATGAGATATTGAGAAGGTTTGTTATGGAGGCAGAGTGACCATTTATCCTTGAAAAATCTCATGAAGGCATTGCAGGAGGACATTGTTGAAAAAAAACAACTGCGCTCGAGTTGGCCTTTGGTGGCCTACCTTACATAGATATGCTAAAGACTATTCCAGGGCATGCGATGTATGCCAAAGAGTTGGGAAACCATACAGAAGAGACGAAATTCCATTGGCACCACAAATGACCCTACAAGAATTTGAGAAATGGGCCATCGACTTTGTTGGACCTATAAATCCACCAGGAAAGTGTAAAGGAGAAAGGTACATAATTACAACAACAAAATACTTAACTAGATGGGCCAAAGCAAGAGAAGTTAAGGACTTTAGTGCAACTACAATTGCACACTTCATATTTGATGACATCATAACTAGGTTTGGATTCCCAAATATCCTTATGAGTGATCAAGGAACACATTTCATCAATAAGACAGTTGAAGCCTTGACTGAAGAATTTGTAGTCCACCATCAGAAGAGCACACCATACCATCCATAAGCAAATGGGACAATTGAATCATTCAAAAGTATTTTGGAAACAATGATGACCAATATTTTCAGTGTGAATAGGGATGATTGGGATCTAAGAGTACCAACAGTACTTTGGGCTTATAGAACAACTTGCAAGAAGCTGACAATGCAGACCCCCTTCAAGTTGGTATATTATCTTGAAGTTGTTGCCCCAATGGAATATCTGGTACCAAGCCTAAGAATTGCTTCCTTTATAGATATGGATGACCTTGGCATTGTTCAAGAGAGGCTTTCACAGTTGGTTGAATTGGAAGAAGACATATTCATTAAGGATTCCATCAGCAGGTTCAAAAGGAAAGAGTGAAGGCCTATCATGATAGGCACATCAAGAAGAAGGAATTCAAACAAGGTGATCTAGTACTGGTATATGAAATCAAGTTCATAAAACATCTTGGGAAGTTCAGAACACATTGGCTAGGGCCATACGATATCGCTTATGTTATAGAGGGAGGAGATGCACAATTGAAGACTTTGAATGGGGAGTTGAAGGAAGGATTAATGAATGGGAGCCGACTGAAGTTGTACTATGACAACTAGTTGCCTCACAGATCTCATTAAAAACATGAAGAAAAGGGTCTAGGTACCAGGTGCAGTTGAAACTGGGTACTAGACACAGAAAAAATAGTCTACACAAGGGATGGAGCGGAGGAAAAGAGCATAAAATAGAGGTTTCACTATGTAGTCTGAAGTCGAAGTAAAACCAAAATCTCCAATCTAAAGTGTCTCAGGATGAGTCAAAGGTGAGTGTTGGGGGCTTGTTGGCCCTTGGGTATTTAAGAAAGTGAATATCAAGGAGGAAAAGGGAGAATGTGAATTGTGCAAAAGACACATTGACTGTTATTGGGTTGAATTGAGCAAAAGAGAAGAAAATATGGAGTGAAGCCCGAGAATGAAATTCGTTGGATGAGGAGATCGAGAATGACAGATAAGAAATAAAGAAGGATCGAGGAAAATTCAAAAAGTGGAAAAAGCCACCATTGGATGATTTGGAGCACCGCATGAGAAGGAAGAAAAGACAGTCTGGCGAAGCCCTAAAAATATGGGTCAAGTTGACCTAGGGTTTTAGACACCTAGGGTTTTGGTATCTAGGGTTTTGGACACCTAGGATTAGACCTAAGGATGTCGGTGAGTGATTGTAATGTATAAATAGAGGCCAAGAGGACCTAGGTTGGGTTGTCATTGGTTGGTATCAAGATAGGTTGTCATTGTTGCTAGTGATTGATCTGATTTTTGTTGTGAGAGACTATAGTGTGTGTGAGAGAGAAGTGATAAGTGTGAGAGCCTTCTGGTATTGTAAGATCTTCAGTTGGGTACAAAGATCAACCCTGCAGTTGGGTGTGCAGGGAGGGGAGAGAAAGAGAGGAGAAGAGAAGATATATGCTAGCTAAGAGCATAGATAAGAACTACATGCTTTACTTAAATATAATACAACATAGTTCTATGGACGTAGCCCTAGAGAGAGGGTGAACCATGTATATTTTGTGTTGTGTGTGAATGATCTTCTGTCTCTATCATTGATGTACTATGATTTCATTACTGTTTTAGATCTGATAAGTAGATGTGCAGAATAGATCTAAGTTGATAATTTGTATATGAATGTTGTGTTGTTCTTGTGTTAGATCCACTTGATATTCCCTTTGGTTGTAGACATCTTTTTCCTTCAACCCCCTCATAACTGCTTTGGGTGAGACTGCATCTTCTTTGCAGGTGTTTTCGAAAGGGCCAGTAGTTATGGATTCTTGGTGCGCTCTAGGATTTGAACCCTAGGTGTGTCCCTATGCCAACAAATGTAAATGAAATGTCGATCTTCACTAAACTTCATCGGGGGTCTAAATCTTTGCAAGGTGTTCAGATTCATGCAAGGATCAACTTTGATGGCTCTCTTCAGCTGAAGGTAATAGGTATGAAAAACAATGTTCGACTACCACTGTTTGTTCATATCACTTGAATACCAAAGGGTAGTGAACTTCGAGAAAAGAGGCTCGAAAGGTTCAATATCCAGGAAGGTTTCACCTTCCGGCATCTCCTAGGAAACAAAGGTGATAGATAAGGATTAGGAGCCAGATAAAGTGGAAATCGTAGCCTTGATCCTGTGCTTCATGGTGATGGAATCAACTTTGTGTTGGATAGATCATGTCTGTGTTTGGTTCTCTTCTCTGTTGTTGATCGGGATGGCCCTAATCTATGAGCAGTTGATGGAGAGGCTTCCACTCCTCTCATCAATGATTCTTGTATACCTACAAACATCGACATTACTCTTTCAGTCATGAGGTTGATGAGAACTTTCTCGACAATGTTTTTTTCATCACTAAGCTCGTTCAACATACACGCTTGGGGTTAAAAATCTCAGGTTTGAAGAGTAACTTCTCAAGGAAATAGGATGGAAGGCAATCTTGTGATGATCACTATGCAAAATCAACTATTCTACAGGCTCAGATTCATGGTTAGCAAAAGTGTTCTCGGTGCATGGCGCGATGGGATAAATAGATAACTTGGCAACGGGTCACTTGCAATGGGTAAGAATCCTTCATTAACTCAGTTATGCCTATCATGACATGGTCCCAATGGTCTAGTTGCGATATTTCTGACCATAAATTCTTTTATTCCCATTCGAGGTGTCGTTATAATGGTTATACTGTTCCCAACGACTATATTGCTTCTCCATGGCGAAGTGTCATGTGACGTTGCTCTGATATCCTGGAGAAGTTCCAATTTTCCACATTTTCCTTCTATGAAGTTTCTTCTAGATCCGTCAGTAGCTTCTCAATATTATCTCTCTTCTTACTTAGCTTTCTATCCTTTTTCCCAATGGTTTTCATCCCGCTATTCCTTTTTCCATTCTGATTCTTATCTCCTCTTGGTCGAGTAACTTCTCACTGTTGAGATTCTTTCCTAGAAATTAGGGGTAATAATTCATCTATATCTGGAATAGGTACTACAATATTCTAGGAGTCCTCTAGTATTCTTGTAACTTCGACATCCAAATGTCTGGATTCAAATGGATTCGATCTATTCTCATGTTCTTTAATCAAGTGCACGATCTTTCTAGTCATGAAATATTTTAAATCTTGCTTCTTCTGCTCTAATACTTATTTTTCTTTCCTTTTGGCCTGGTCTCTTTCAATCCAAGGTTTTCAGAGAAACATAGTAAATGGAGTGTTGTCCTCAATAAATTTAACAACTTCAAATTCTTCCTCTGTCGAAGTTCCATTGGCACTCATAGATATCTAGGTAAGCTTTCCACATAGTTTTATCAACTTTCCTTTAAATAGTCCTGTTACTCCCAATGAAGGAATCATAGTAGGCTCCCCTAAATTTTCCTAAGTTCATTCTGTCATAATATTCACCCATGCTTCTTCATCTAGAACACAGTCAATGTCGAAGTCTCATATTCTTTCTTCTATTCATTCTTTTTCTTTGAATATCTCTGATAAGTTGACATATCAATGGTTATTCATGGTTTCTTTCATCTGTAGCAAGACTTTCTCTGATTCTTTCTCGGGTTATGTCATAATATTAGTTTCTTGACCTTTATCGTGGTCTTCTTGTCTCATATTCATCATTTCCATCTTAGCAATCATTCTAGGGAAATCCAATACTTCATGGTCCATAGCTTTGCAATAGAGGCAACTAGGTATTCTACTAGGGAATTCCTTAGCTAGATGGACTAGTCTTCTACAACTGTAACAAAGGGTTAATCCCCTGTTTCTCTTAAATGATCCCCAACCTCTCCTACACTATGCACTAGGATCATGGTAGCTAACCTGCAAAAAATTCTCTCTAGGATCCTGCATCCACTTGTTAGTCCAAACA
Organism: Picea glauca; assembly: GCA_000966675.3. Classification (NCBI taxonomy): domain Eukaryota; kingdom Viridiplantae; phylum Streptophyta; class Pinopsida; order Pinales; family Pinaceae; genus Picea; species Picea glauca. Next base: position 5,052 of record JZKD02S0428447.1, read on the forward strand.
TTATCTCTATGCATAGGTATAACACATCTTTCACTATTCTTATCAAATCTACTCATATCAAATCTTATTTCATCTATCAGTGCCCTAGTTTTCAAGCTAATAAAATTCTTATCAAAATACCTAGATCCATACTTTAGAAACAAAAAATTCCACTTATCTTACTTCTACAGAGCACAAAGATTTCAAATCTAAAAATTTTCACTATTCTTACCTTTATCAGAGAACAGAGCTTGCAGATATTACCTCTTTTAATCATAAATTCTTACTTTTACCTTTCTCAAAGCGCAAATCTTTCAGATATTACCTCTTTTCTTTAGCATAGAGATTCACAAACTAAGTAGAGTACAGTGCACTAGAGCGATAGATCTACGCACAGAGATTTCACAATTTCAGATCAGATCTTTGCACAAAGCTTCTTATTCCTCAGTTTTGAGCAATCACAGTTTCGAGTCTTGACAATAGAACCATTTTTTGGCATAGGGGTAGACCTAGGGTTCAACACTCAAGAGCACACCAATAAAATCCCTAACTACCGGCCCTTTCAGCAACACCTACGAAGCAGATGAAGTCTCACCCGAGGTAGAAGCAGGGGTGGTTGCAGTACTCTAGTGTCTGCAACCTTAGCTGGAACCCAGATCTGTAATTATAACACTTTAACAGAGCACTCAACAGTTAACATTCATCAATATCCATTTCTTAGTTACAACACAATTAAACCCTAATTATAGAGCATCACAGTATTCAACCAGATATAGCATCTAACAACACTTAGCATGACTAACAGATGAGATCCTAACAAATTCATGCACTAAGAATATGTATATAAGTATGATCTAACATCCATATACATCATTAAGCACAAATCATCAACATATCTATCTATCTATATCAAAGAACTAAGTAGATTAACATATAAGCACATCAACACATTGCACAAAGTAGAGCAACACAACATATACGTGGTTCACCCCCACCTTGGGGCTACGTCCACCAACCCTTTGTCTTCTTTATTGGCTTCTTGAATAGGTTACATGCACAGAGCCTCAAAAACCTACTCCATAGAGGACATGAGATCTGTGTAGCTCACTAGAACCTCCTTCCCTAAGTAGATCTAAGCACATAGCCTTCTACAGTCTCTTACAATGACTTTCACTTAGCTCTACAAGTTAACATAGTATGCACCAAAGCACTTACAATATTGATCACACAGATCCAACTCTAGCACTTAGCCATTTCTTATGACTTCTTCTTATTGCATCACCTAGTCTTCTATATATATAACAAAATAGGCCTAAGAATGGGTAAACCCATGGGTCGACATTCCCATACCTATTACATGATCCCAAAAACCCAAAAATCCCTAAAAAGGGGTCGAGATCCTACAATATCTTCTTCGTCTTGCACTCCATCCTTGACAGGCTGTTGAAGTCCCAAAATAGGTTAATCTTGACCAAGGATCTCCCAAAACTTGGTCAAGGGCCAACAAAGAATTTTTTGCAAGTTAACTAATATGATCCTAGTGAGCAGTATAGGAAAGGTTGTGGATCATTAAAGAGAAAGAGTGGATTAACCCTTTGTTACAGTTGTAGAAGACCGAGTCATCTAGATAAGGAATGTCCTGGTTGAATACCTAGTTGTCTTTGTTGTAAATCTATGGACCATGAAGTTTTAGGTTTCCCTAGAATGATTTCTATGATTGAAAGAATGAATATGAAACAAGTAGACCATGAGAAAGGTCAAGAAACTAAGATCATGGAAGAACCCTAGAAAGAATCATAGACTATATTGCTGCAAATGAAAGAAACCCTGAATGACCACTAACATATCAACTTATTAGAGATCTTCAAAGAAAAAGAGTGCATAGAAGCAAGGATAGGAGACTTCGACATTAACTATGTTCTGGATGAAGAAAAACAGGTGAATGTCATGAAATAAAGAACATGGTAAGCTGTAGTAAATCCTTCTATGATTCCTTCATTGGGAGGAATAGGATTATTTAGAGGAAACTTGATAACCCTAGGTGAAAGACTTACCCATATATCTATGAGTACCCATGGAACTTTGATAGAAGAAGAATTTGAAGTTGTTAAATTTATTATGAACAACACCCCATTTTCTATAGTACTAGGAAAACCTTGGATTGAAAAGGATCAAGCCAAAAGGAAAGAAGAAGAAGCCTTAGAGAAGAAGAAGAGAGAATTAAAAGATTTCATGACTAGGAGGATCACACAGTTGATTGAAGAACATGAGAACAGATCAAATCTATTTAGAACCAGATACTTGGATGTTGAATTTGAAAGGACACATGAGGACTTGAGACACCTATCTATACCGGAGAGTAGAGAATCTACCCCAGATAAAGAAGAAGTATTTCCCTCGAATATTAGGAAAGAATATCAACAGTGCGAAGTTACTATGCCAAAAGAAGACAAGAATCAAAATGAAAAGAGGAATAATGAGACAAAGCTCACCGAAAAGAAGGCTATAAATCTCATTAAGAAGAGAGAAAAGATCAAAAAGTTACAGAAGGCTCCAGAGGGAATTTCGTAGAAGGAAAATTTGCAAAATTGGAACTTCGTTGGGATATCGAAACAACGTCACATGGAACTTTTCCATGATGAAGCAATATATCCATTGGGAACAGTATAATCGTTAGACTTATGCCACGAATAGTTAGAATGATATTTATGTCTAGGAAGCTCACCATCAGACCATTGGGACTATGTTGTAATAGACATAACTGAATTAATGAAGGTCTCTTGTCCATTGGAAAGATCTGTTACATTGTTGCCTACTTATTCCATCGACTGTTGCACTGAGAACACTTTTGCAAATTTTATCAGAGAGAACTCATTGCTACTGCGTTGTGATTAGTAATATTGAAACCATTTATATTTTTTTTCACATTCATTCATCCATATGATCTAATCGTGTATGTCGGACAAGCTCAACACTGCAGAGAAAATCATCAAAGAATTTCTCATCGATCTCATGGCCGAGAAAGTAATGTCTGCAAGTATTCAAGCGTCATCAATGAGAGGAGTGCAAGCCTCTCCATTGATCGCTCATGGATCTAGGCCATCCCGAGTCGTCATAGAAAATATAACCAATCACAAAGATGAACTAGCAAATGAAAATTTGATCCCAACCATATTTCCCGACTACATCTTGTCTCTGTCCAGCGTGATGAGTCATGATAGTTTGGTGAGATATTTTGAGTACACCATGGTTACTACATACCTTCCTAAGGGGATATGCGCAGTTTGAGCACAGTAGGACAAGATCACAACATTGAAGTTCAACGAATTCAACCTAGGAGACCACAAGAACCATAGTATGCTCACCATGTATAAATACTTGACCATGGTGAAGGGGAAGAACTAAAAAATAATCCCCCAGCCATGGAGGTTAACGCCAGTGTCAAGATCCTATTTTCATGTTACCATGGAGGCTACTTATGGCTAGACCTCCATATCATAGTCAATCTGACATTGATCCATAGGATCACCAGATTGTGTATGCAAGGACCCGACCCATAGGACTTCTATCTAGGAAAATCCATAGATCATGCATTAGCATAGAAGATCAAGGATACCTACGACGATGTTGAGAAGGGGATGCGAGGCTACAAGGTAGCTTCCATCCAGAATGGTGCAGTGTGCCTAGCATGCCAATTAATTGAAGGAAAATGTGTAAGGAAGAACAGACCCACGTAGGTCACGGGATTTGTTTTTGACCTCATGACGAAATGTGTAGAAGGCCTACAAATGAACTGGGAGAAGTACCTAGTTAATCAGCTAGAATCAAACTGTCGCGAAGCATAAGATCAAGGCTAAAAGTTCCACTTTAGCTGGCTCCTAATCCTCATCGTGTTTATTTCTTGGGAGATTCCAGAAGGTGCGACCTTCCTAGATATTGAACCGTTTGATCCGCTCATTATGAAGTTCACCACACTCTGGTACTCAAGAAACATGGGAAAACAGTGGAATTCAAACACAATTTTTCACACATATTACCTCCAGATAAAGAGATCCATCGAATTTGAATCTCGTATGACATCGAACACCCTACAGATGTTACAACCCCTTATGAAGTTCTGTGCAGATCGACACTTCATCTATATTACTATGTGAGCAGACAAACATAAGGAGGAGCTTCAGTCGTACTACAAGCTCACAAAAGAGGAACTTGAGGAGATCACCAAGGACTGGTCAGTAGACATCCTTATCCCCATTGACCCTATAGAGATATCTGACCCCAAACTTGATAGCTCGGTTGTTGCTCACAAGGAACATGACACACTCAGAATCAGCAGAAGGAAGAAGACTGAAGAATTCCAAGACTTAAGTAGCGCGTCATAGAATATTTCTTCCATATCACCTAGCCGAGGGGGTGATGAAAAAGTAGAAGAGATAAATGGAAAATAATATGAGCAAAAGCAAGGTGAAGTAACAACGCCTAGAGATGAGGCTGATCCGCTGAAGAAAAGGAAGGTTTCTCCCCCAAAAATCTCTTCCTGGAAGAAATACAGAGCCACTTTGACCAAGATACAGACTGCGATAACTGTCGATGATTTTGACTTCATCATCACAGTTGTGAAAATTTTTATTATCACTAGGATTCACCTTCAGATTTCATGTAAGGCGAGCCCAGTACCCATCAATTTATAAGTGAATGTAAGGGTGTTTAAAGGGTCAAATGGAAAAGGAATCAAATGATAATGCTCTAACTCAAATAACAAGGCTAGCATGCACCAACAATTAAGGTCTTGGCTAAATTTAGTCAGTAGTTTGGGAGTAAGTATGAATAGAGGGAAGACTTGAATGAGATAAGTCTAGGGGTTGCTATAAAAATCAGGTCCACAAAATCCTAAGGAGGAAAGTTTCTTAACACAAGATCTTCTTGAATTGAGAAACTAAGGAATCTAAATAAACATCATGATAACATAATGATCAAACATCCATCATAACATCACCACAATCATTCATGTGAATCATTCAAAGAATGAACATTTAGCATCAGAAGCAAATAGGCTGAAAGAGAAGTTGATTTTTATTAGTCAAAAAGTCTTAAGTCCAATACATCACTAGATCACAGTTACTTCATCAAAATATTACAGTATAAGGGAGCCTTTCTCAACCATCTAAACCTACTAAATCAAATGATTTATCTATTTATAAAAAAAGGGAGGAAACAACTAGAAGTACGAGATAGCCTCCTTCCCTTAAAAAACCCTAAAAAATTATTTGATCTAACAACTTATCTAACAACTTATGCTATAAAATAGAAAAATGTTGGTGACTATTCCAACTGAATTTCAAACTAATTTGATTCCCTTTTGTTGCGCAGCTCCCTGTTTTCCATGTGTCTTTCAAAGCATGTGGTTGTCTTCATGATGCTAGTTGTTTCTTCTCCATCCTTCTCCATCATCAATTTATCCAAAATTTGTTAGCTTGGTCCTCCTAGATCCCTGGTCTTTATTGGTAGCTTCCTTGGGTAGAAAATTTGGGTAGCGCACTACAAGGAGAAAAGGTAGCGCCTGTAGGTAGCGCCAATGTGCTTCATATGTGTGAAATTTTTTTCCCGCTATAAAATATTCGGTAGTGCTGGTAGGTAGCGCCTCTATACTGTGTATATGTATAGACTTTTCTCTCTGTGAAATATTGGGTAGCGTAGTTAGGTAGCACCACTATGTTGCACCTGCATGGCAATTTTTTTCTCTTCCAAATATTATGTAGTGCCTATAGGTAGTGCCACTTACATTGCAGCTATGTGTAGTCTTAGGTAGCATTGCCAAAACACAATGTCTTCCATCTTGAACATGTGAAGAACAATTGGTGGTCTTTCATGATGACAAAATCATTTTAATTATGTGCCTTGACCATATAATAGGTAGTGCCCTTTACCACTGAGTAAGCTAGCACTTAGAAAAAACCCAAAACTATGATAGTTAACACTTAGAAGCCTATCTAGGTGGTAGAGGAAATATTTGAATTTAGTTAACCCTCCAAAAAAGAAACCATCCTAAAAAATGGGGCTTACCTTTACCAACTATTTTTTCATTTTGACACTTAACCTCACACTATTTCTAGTAGAAAGAGGATCTTCAATTGACATAGCAAACTTATTCTTCTTAGCATTGACAGGCTTCTTCAGTGTAGTTGTGCTCTCCTTAGTTGTTGGTTTGTCATCCTCCATGGCAGCTTCAACCAACACCTATAAATTTCTTTGGGCTAACTCATATTGAAAATGCTTCAGCTCTGCCTTTAGCTCCCTATTATGAGACTGAAAGCCTCTACTCTGTCTGTAAATATTCTTTAGCTACCTAGGGGTTGGGATCTTATTGCTGCGAACCTTGCCAAGTCAAGGGTGTACCTATAGCCATCCATAAGCTCTTTCATCTGAGGCAAGTGGACCTTATATTTTTCTTTAAGACGAGCTATTTCTTTTATTGCATCTCTAAGCTGCTTGATAAGTCTTTTGTAGGTCTAACTGTCAGGAGGAATAGTGGCATGCACAGTCTCACTAGGATTTTTCTCAAACTCCTCTTCTTCCTACATGGGAATTGTCTTGTCTACCTCATCAAGTTCCTTGATGGCTTTACTTTTATTCTTCTTTCTCTGCACAGGGGTTTCATATTTTATTTTAACATGCTTCTCAATGCCTTTATCAGAGGTTTCTTCTTTCCTCTCCAAAGGTATTTTATCACCCTTACCCTTACCCTTCTATACAGGGGTTTCTTGTTTCCCTTCAGTAGGTTGAAAACTACCTTTACCCTTCTTCCTCTAAATAAGGGTTTCTGATTTCTTCTCCACAGTCTTTTCAATGCCTTTTCCTTTCTTCTTTTGAATAGGGGTTTCTGGTAAGGACTACACTTTGAAAAACTCCTTAGGAATTTATGACCTTGTGAAAGGTATTTTACCCTGGATTTTGACTGCTGGAGGAGAAGAGGGAAAGAGAAGCTTCTTCCCTCTCTTAGATGTAGCTTTGGTAGAAGAAGGCATATCTTCTAACCCTGGTGGAGGAGGTGGTGAAAAATATATGTGTGGAGAAGGACAAACTTCCTCCCGAGCTTCTGTGACCTACTTGCTAATATTTGAATCTTGAACAGGGGCTCTGCCCTTTCTCTTTCTACTGGTCCCTGGTTTAGAAGTACTAGTGGGTGACAAAGGACTCGCCTTCTATGATTGAGGAGTTGGTGCTATATCCAAGTTGAAATGAGAATTAATAACAAAATTATCCCATGAAAACTCTTTCTTACCCAATTTCTCAGAGACCAGCATTCTAATTAGTCCAGAGTGGAAAATGATAGAATCCACATCCTTGGTTTTGGCTTGTATCCTATTTGACATTTTACCCATGCTCCTCAACAAGTAATAAGGAATATTCATCTCAACCTTACCAGTAAAATGTAGCAACAACCCTATATGGTACTGGTATAATGTGTTAAATCTCCCTTCACAAGTAAAATATCTTTGCATGATCTTCAATAATCTATCAAATTGTTCAATCAATTGACTCCTTGGCATACGTTTTGACAAATCATTGTCTTGATATTTAGGTTTAAATAGATCTTTTGCATATGATGAACTTAAAACCATGGATTTGAACCACTTTTCACCTGTAATGGGGATCCCTATTGCAGCTGAGATAGAGGCTTCAGTGACCTTAAACTCCAAATCACCAACCTTGGTTTTCCTACCATCAAACTGTAATGCAAACTATCTTTCTACCTCTGGATGGCCTCTCTGCATGTTTTGACATAAAGAGGGGCACCCTACTCTTTGAAAGGCCTCTCTTGCTATGGGTTCTATATAAAAAATATGCATGTCCATCCATTTTTTCCTAACCACCTTGCCACCTTTGTGTGTCTTCCTCGATTAAGGAGTCTCCATGGCTCAAAATGAGGGTTTTTAAGAGGCTTAAGGGATGGTAATGACCAAGAAGAATTTGAATCAGACTTCAAATATATAAGGCTGACCCTTTTAGACAAACTGATGCTAGTAGGCGACTTTAGGAATTACACCCTTATGCTTGTAGAGGTATTCGGGAGTGTAAACAGTGAGGGAGTAATCCAGAATTGGCCCTTTGCAATTGAGTGAAAATGCTAAACTCCAAGATGAAAGGAAACAAGGAAGGCAAAGAGGGTTTAGGCAGCGCCTCTGGGTAGCACAATGCATACACAGAGGATAGGCTATTTACAGGATTTTGATCTAAATGACTAAGGCAGGAAGCAATAAACTAACTCAGATGTAGGAAATGAAGATACAGGTCTGGAAAATAAAGAATACCATGCTACCATGCAAAGATGATCCCCGTACAACTGTGTAAACTTGGCCAACCAAAACCCAAGCGCAAATTCCTTGTGAAAATTAATATGCAG
>JZKD02S0428546.1:0-12232 GCA_000966675.3 Picea glauca
ATTTTCTAAATCTTAGATCTGATCTCTACTTCCAATAAAAATAAATTTCAGATGCATGCAAGCACGGAAAACAATAAAATTCCAGATCTGATTTTTATGAACAGAAATACACTGACCTTAATAACATGCATGCACAGCAGAAACTGATACTAAATACCCCTGGAAAAACCCTGAAGGGAAAACCAACAAAATGAGAGTTTTATTGATTCGGCCAATCAAAGAAGAATACAGAAAATTTATTACATCAATTAATGAACCTATACTCGGCTCAGAAATTTTGAAAATCATGCCACAGATCTGCCTTGGAATCTGTGCACAGCCAGAACAAAAATCTGCCTCGATTTGCATGCAACCTGACTTGGGATTTGTGCCCAATCTCTGGTGTACGGATATGTGCTATGTGGATCTCTGTTGTACGGATATGCCTTGGAAATCATGCCCAATCTGTATGCTGAAATCTGTTGTATGGATGGCTACCTATGGAAGTGCGCCCTGCCTTGGGAAACACACCTTGCCTTGGAAAATGTGCCCTGCTACCCTCTATAATTTTCCTCTAGCTGCAAACTTTTTCTCTTCTCCTCAGCTCTCCAACTCTCACCTGTCACACGAGTCGATTTTCCTTTTTTTGGCTTCTTTTACCTCAATATCTCCAACCTCGTAGTGATCACCCTGATCTATAGAAAAGATCGATCAAGATCAATGGTCGCGATATAATCTAAAGTTCACTTAATTTTACTTTATGAACTTTAGCTAAGCCAACATTAATTAAAAATTAATTAATGTGCTTTTTGATAAAAGTCACTTTATAAAAATAAAGTAAGCCTGAGAAAGTTTCTGAATGACTTTTGCATGCTTTGACTCTGAGCCAATGCAGAAGCACCTCTTCAAGCTACCATAATTTAACACTTCCTCTTAGTGAGGAAGGTATTCTGCACCACCCCTAACTTATCTCTAAAGAACACAAACTTCCCCTTTAAGAAAGCTTTCGTGAGGATGCACGCAACCTACTCATCTATAGAAATGTATTGAAGCTTGACATCTCCTCTCTAAACATAGTCTTGAATGAAGTGATACCTGATCTTTATATGCTTTGACTTGTCATGGAACACTAGATTCTTCGAGAGTTTAATGTAACTCTGATTATCACAGTGAATGACGATGGTATGCTGCAACTTGTGACCAAATAATCCAATGAGTAACTTGTGAAGCCATATGGCCTCACAACTCACCTGACTGGCTTCCATATACTATGCCTTTGCAGAGCTCAATGCCACTGACTTCTGCTTCCTGCTGAGCCAAGACACAACTGTCGATCACAAGTTGAAGCAGCACCCTAAGGTTCTTTTCATGTCAATTGCACTGCCTGCCCAATCTGAGTCTGTGTAACTCATCAATCTGACTCCATCCCCCTGAACATAGCTCAACACATAATCTATCGTACCTCATAGGTACCTAAGCACATGTTTTGTTGTCAGCTAGTGCACCCTCCTTGGCTCAACCATGAACTGACTAAGGGTGTTGACAGCAAAATAGATATCCGGTCTAGTGTTGACCAGATACATCAAAGAAACAATCAACTATCGATACAAGGTAGGATAAAAAAAATCAAAATCAAAAGAATTCAACTTCTTCAAGTTGGTTGTCATAAGCGTAGACATAGGCCTACAATTCGTCATCTCTATCCACTGCATATTTTCCTTGTCCCAAGAAAATCTGACCTATCCTCTACCACACCTCCAATCCCAAAATATAATGTATCAACCCAATGTTCGTCATCCCGAACTCCAAAGCAAGATCTCACTTACACCCCTCGATGAGCTTCTTTGACCCAGTAAGAAATAGATATCCACATACAAGACAAGAATGAGAGGATCCTTCTCAAAGCCCATCTGTTGCAAGTAGCTATCGATCCTCGAATACCAAGCTAGGGAGCTTGCTTGAGCCCGTACAATGATTTCTTCAACCTGCATACATAGGACTCTCTCCCATGCACCTCAAATCCCTGAGGTTGCTCAATGTACACCTCCTTTTCAATGATCATATTCAGAAATGCGGTCTTTCCATCCATATGCTGTATCCTCCACCCCATCTCTACTGCAATGGAAATGACTGTCCTAATAGAAGTGTACCTCACAATTGGTGTGAAGGTCTCCTCATAATCAACTCCCTCTATCTGTGAGAACCCTCTCGCCACATAACCTCACTTTGTATTTCTCCACACTGCCATCTGTTGCATGCTTGATCTTATAGATCCACTTCGAACTGACCACAGATTTACCCTCTGGTCTCAACACTATATCCCATACATCATTCTTCATGATAGAGGAATACTCCTCCACCAAGGCATCCCACCACACCTGTCTCTTTAAAGCCTCTTCAAAGTTGGAAGGCTCAAAATCAATAATGCCGCACATGAGTTCCATATAATTAGAATACTTCTGCAGTGTCCTGCTCTCCCTGGAAGTCTTCTTAGGAGCCTCCACATGCTCCTGAGCATCTTTCAAGCTCTGTTGAAGCCATCTTGGCCTCTTCTTCCTTGTGGTGGTAGTGGCCTCCTGCTCCTCTTGATTTGAAGATTGAGGATCTGTAGGTCTCTCTCAACCTTCAGAGCCTCATGCTCCTCTGTCTCTACTGGAGGTGAACCATGCGACCTCCTAAAGGCCTTATCCTCCTCGAACTTCACATCCCGCCTCACAATTGTTTTCCTCGGTGCAAGAATATAAATCCTATAGGCCTTTGAAGTCTCATTGAACCCAAGAAGTATGTCTTCCTCTGTAATGGGCTCCAGCTTCGTCCTCTTCTCCGAAGGGACATGAAAATATGTAAGGCACCCAAAAATGTGAAAGTGCCCAATCTCAGGCTTTCTTCTAGTCAAAACCTCCTCGAAAGTCTTGCTCCCCAACACCTTGTGAGAACTCGTGTTCTATGTGTAGACCGATGTATTGCATGCCTCTACCCACAAGAACATAGGTAGATCCTAGTCATGTAGCATAGTCTTCGCAGCCCAATGATGGCCCTGTTCTTTCTTTCTACAACCCCATTCTACTGTGTGTTGTGCGAAACTCTCAACTCCCTCTTGATTCGTGCCTGTGTACAGAAGCTCTTGAAATCAGATCTCAACACCTTAATATTCCTTCATGTCTGATTTTCCACAAGAGCCTTAAACTCTTGAAATCGACTAAAGACTTCATCCTTGATCTTCATGAAGTAGATCTAGGTCTTCCTGGAGAAATCATTTATAAATGTTACACAGTAACAACATCCACTCAAGGACACAGTTAACATCGACCCACACACGTCTGAGTGTATCAAATCCAAGATCCCCTTGGACCTGCTATCACTAGCTGGAAATGCATTTTTGGAATACTTCCCAAGTGCACACACCCTAATGCCCCACATTGAACTCTGGTAAACCTATCACGATCTCCTTTATCACATTAAAAGCCCCATGGTGCAAGTGTGCCATCCTCCTATGCCATAACTCACACAGTTCAATGCTACTGTTGTGAATCAATGTCTGATCTGGCTTAAACATGAGCCTATATAGCTTCCCCTTCCTGATCCCAATCACCTTAGTTGTCCTGGAGCTAGATCCTCTAGGATGAATGAATACCTTTACATCTCGAAAAATAATCTCATACCCACTATCCTCTATACCTGAAATTGAGATCAGGTTATTTGCCAACCCTGGAACATACAACACCTTCTTCACTCTCATCAGCTACTGAGAATCCCTCTAAAACGTGACTATTCCTCGACCAACTGCTTTGATCGTGGAGTCATCGCCAAGCTCAATATCAATATCTACATCACCCTCTGATAAAAGATCTGTGAAGTACTCTCGTACTCTTGTCATATCACTGGAAGCACCACTATCAATGTACCACACGTTGGTGGATGTTGAAGTCGAAGAGAGGCATATCGCTAATGACAACTCCTTCTCAAACTGAGTAGAAAACTCATCCACCTCTGTTGAATCTGCAACCTGTGGCTTCCCCTTCTTCTTTCTATTTGGACATTGACTAGCGTAGTGCCCTGTTTTATGACATGCAAAGCATTTTACTTTGCTCATGTCTCTCTTCTTCTCACCCTTTGAGGTAGCCCCACCATTGGAGATTTTCTTGTCATGCCACAGATCTTCCTTGGAATCCGTGCACATCTAGAAAAAAAATCTACCTAGATTTGCATGCAACTCACCTTGGGATTTGCACCCAATCTCTATTATACGGATCTATGTTGTACAGATCTTTGTTGTACGAATCTACCTTGGGTATCATGCCCAATATGTACATTAAAATCTGTTGTATAAATGGGTGCCTAGGGAAGTGCACCCTGCCTTGGGAAATGCTCCCAACCTTGGGAAATGCACCCTCTTCCCTCTACAATTTTCCTCCAGCTGCAAACTTTTTCTCTTCTCCTCTTCCTCATCTCTCCAACTCTCACCTGTCACACTGAGTCGATCTTCCTTTTTTTGGCTTCTTTTACCTCAATATCTCCAACCTTGTAATCATCACCCCAATCAACGGACGAGATCGATCAAGATCAACGGTCGCGATATAACATAAAGTTCACTTAAATTTAGCTAAGCCAGCATTAATTAAAAATTAATTGATGTGTTTTTTGATAAAAGTCACTTTATAAAAATAAAGTAAGCCTGAGAAAGTTTATGGATGACTTATGCATGCTTCGACTCAGAGTCAATGCAGAAGCACCTGTCCGAGCTACCATAATTTAACATCCATCCCTATCACCCTCCCATTCTGTCATATTAAAATGATCAATCAATATCTAGTCAACATTTAGGAGAGAATTTGTGATCCAATTCCAAACTTGAACATGATTTCTTGACAAGCACGGATCATAAATAGAGAAAAAACCCCATCATTTTACCTATTAATAAGCTTGTGATCTTAGAAATGTCATACCAATTGTAACAATGTTTTGTTCTAACCAAGTTTTCACATCCAATACATCACCTACAAAATCCTACTCGTGATTAGTATAATAAAAAGCATCATTCCAACAAAAAGAAATCTTAGTACAAAGATCAAAACCAATGGTTTTAACCTATTGGAGACAAAGAAGATCCAATTTTTGAGCCAATACCAATTCTCTAACCAACATCTTTTTGGAGGGAAGAATCATCCCCCACATGTTCCATGAAGCTATAGAAATATTAATCTTGAAGAGAGATCATTCCTATCCAATCCCTCAAAGGAATTATGAATCAACCTCGCCTTGAAATCACCCTGGTTATAAGGAGTAGGATCGAAAACCACATCTTTCTAGGATGCGTTCTTCACTTACGCATCTCCTTGATATGATTTGATGGGATGGCTTGCGCTCCTCCTAACATTGTTAGAACCTTTTCTTTTCCCACTATGCTAAATCTTCCAACCACCATCTACACAAGAGCACTAAGGATTTGGATTAGAGGTATCATAATTGTCGGAAGCATCGTTTTTCCTTCTTTACTACAAGGGGATTCATTATGAATATCCATAGGTATTGGTTGAGAAGGACCTACATCATTATCATTGTTGGGATTAGTAGTCGTTTTTCGAGGGCCATGACTTGATGGTTCAACCCTTGTCTTGCATGGTAGGAATTCAATCCTTGTCTTGCATGGTAGGCATTCAATGGGTTTAGTTAAACAGTCATTAAATAAACAATGTATTACAATCCATCAACTTTATATATTTAAGAAGGCATTCGGTGAGATCAGCTTTAATGCAAAGCCTCTAGCTTGCCCTATAAGTGGAAAAATTTGCATCACATATAAGCACCCTCCCAAAACATTACCCAATTTTCTTAACACAAGATTTCACTTGATCCAACATGTTCATAAATTCCATCCAAAGACGAAAGAGAATATGATCTAGCTTTAATGAATCAAAGCCATATCACCAACACCAAACATAAGCAAGCACTTTGACAATGTTCTAAACTATACAAGTGGCATGTCCCAATGCAATTAACAATAACCAAGTCCTATGTAGGAGTCAAGGAAAATATTATTTTTGTTTCTCCCATAGTAATCACACCATTCCCAAAGTCCTGACTCCTATTTTGAAGGGATTTTCCTGAAAGATGTCACCTTTCATTCGAAGCCCTTTCTTCTATCATTGAAAAAAGGTGGCTAGTTCAACATAAATGTTCATCGAATAAACAATGGTCCTCTTGTATATGAGTTTAAAGTGAGTCTGACCAATTTAAAGTTTCACAATAATCTAAACCTTCATCTAGCAATTCTTTCAACCCTAGAAATCTAAACCTTCATCAAGAAATTCTTTCAACCCTAGAGGAAGATAATCATGCTATTCTTTCAATTCTTTATGGTTTTAAAATGAAATACGTGAAAATGAAACCGACCCTCGTGAGCTTAAAAGGGAAACACAATATGCCTATGACCCATATTAAAGATGACAACTATTAATAAGTGTGACAGGCTCGCTGGAAATCTTAGTGTCAAACTGATAGTTTTAGTGAATCTGTCTCTATAATTATTGACGGGCTTGACTTTGGATAAACTGTCAAATACGTCTAAAATTTAAAAGAAAAATGTTCCATAAAACGTCAAATTCCAGGCCTGGGTGAGAACTCAGTGAGTGCCTGTGCCTGTCTCGTCTTTGGTACATCAGAAAGTTGTCACGTCTCTTGTATATCAAAAAGCTGGCAATAGAGAGCCTATCAATGAGTAAATCGACAGGTAGCTACAACCATTGCTACGGCTTCCAAAAGAAACATATATATGCATGAAAATACTATTGCGTGGAGGGTAGGAATAGAGGGCTTCAGGTATCTACAGCCATTGCTATGGCTTCCAATTGCAACATTTATATACATGAAAATACTACTGCTTTGCATGAGTTTTAGAGGGTGGGAATGGAGGGTTTTTACCATTGCTTCTTTTAGAGGGTTTTTACATAACTCAAATGGCTCATTACCCATCAAACATATTGCAAATTGTATGAATTTTTCATGCAATAGAGCCTACCTCAGCTCGATACGCCTGTGTATTTGAAGTTTTCTTGCTTCTGCTCCTTGTAGAGGGTGCCATTGCGCTTTCCAAGTCTTTCTCCAATCCCCATTGGTTGTTCATCAATCCAAAGAATAATATGGGTCATCAATCAGCATAGGAATGAGGAGAAGTGCTGAGTTTTGGAAATCGTTTGCATGCAAAACCATGCAGAGCGCCCTCTCCTCCAATTCGACTTGACCAAATGAAAGTTGGTGAAAGGAAAAAAAACACTTGACAAAGCTTTCATACCTGAACCATTCGATTTGGGTGGACGGTGGAAATTAGAGGACCATTTCCCATTCAAAACCCCAATTACATAATGCGTTGGGTGTAACGCATTAGCGTTTTGATTTTTAGGCATTTGGTTATAGTTCACGTGGATAACAACAAGTGTTCTTTGCTTATAATCCACCCAGCAAAGTTCGATACTTGATCATGCGAGCACCCAATGCACGTTGCATATGACAAGGTTATGGAGCTTTGCTCTTTTAGTGTCATAACATAGCATTTTTTTTTCCAATCATAAGATACTATTAAATTCATGTTTCTTTTTACATGACTATGCATAATTGAAATATGTTCACAACCTTAAACAAGGGAATTAGCTTCAAAGTATCTATTTCATGCCTCTAACAATATGATAATGTTGTTATTAATATGAACCTATTGGTTTTCATTTTTGGTATTGAATTGTTTTTCTTTAATATTTTATTGATATGAGGTCTAAATATTCAAGGAAAGTGAGTATGGTGGAATACCACTTGCATTGCATCTAGTGATTAGTGTTAATTACAGTTATGTTTTAAATTCAATTGCCATGAAAACAAGATTAGGAATATTATTCATTATTAATTATTATAAGGGCGTGGATTGTCTAAGACACCCTATAATTGGGTGAATATTATTGCCTTACAAAGGATTTGTGTCATGGTTCAAGGATAAACCATGGACTACAAGACCTAAAATAATTTTTTAGTCTTCATAGTTTAGAAGAACCATGCTTTGATAATGGAAATACAAATTCGTTATAAAGGTCTTGTATCATGATCAAGGTTCGATAATGTGTCCATGAACCCTAAAAATAATTTATATTTGTGTAAACTCCTAATTTATTTACTAAACCATGTTTCGAACAAAATTGTCCATCCATCGTCTCAATTATTTTTTAGTTTGACCCATCCCCTTATCACCTCTTTAGTGTTTTGTCCCACAATTTGTGTGCGAAACATGAACTTGTGTTGTGGGCTAAAAGCCATTACCTTGAGCACTATACTCTACTCGTAAGGTATATGTTCAAGCATGGCCCCCTTGATAACGATAAAGGCCATGTGGGATGATTATTTATCAAGCGGCATTGGTGTTTGATCCAGGTGGATATTGGTGGCCACCCACCTATTCCAACTGGCTCCTCTTGTCTTCTTTTAGTTCAACACATTCTTCTGTACTTCTTTGTAATTGTGGGTTCTACACTTCTGGGGCTATATAAATCCCTACACATCTTCCAGGTGGATACTGGTGACCTCTCACCTAATCCAACTGGCTTATTTTGTATGTTTTCATGTCATCACATCTTGTTGTACTTCCAAGGGTGTTTTGGAGCCCTAAACAGTGTTTTTTTTTGCTCGCCCTAGTCAAAATGTACACTGAGTCAAATTTTTATGGTGGAATGTGTAGCTCTATGAAAGACCTTTCCAACGGGCTATCACGCGCCTAAAATGGAGGTCGTATGAAAAAGTTATGACCCCATGAAGTTGAGGTACCAACTTACCCATTGGGGCCCACATGACCTTTGTCATTTCACCTCCTAGGGTTAGGTTTTTGGATGTCTAGGGTTTTGGAATTCATGAGTAATATCAAAAAGGCCTCTAGAGCCCATTGTAATCATTATGCTCAGACAGATCCGCGTAGCAACCACATCTCTTCTCAGAGATAACTACCACCATTCGAGCAAGTGTTTTAGTTTTGCAGTTTTATAGTTTCAACCTATTTCATTTATTCAATAAAAGATATTGTTTACTGGATATATGTGTTGGTCTTCATATCTCTGTGTTTATTGTATTCATTATGTTAATCATTTTGTTCCACTCCTAAATCCGGATTAGTGGTATCAGAGCGGTCTGCTCTTCATTTATTTTTCTTTGTGCATGTCCTCGACAAGCTCTGGGTACAAGAAGTTGGGACTAGAACCAATCGATTCGTTGCAAGATCGATCATGCCAAGCCTGACAACAACCCATGGGAAACGAAAAGAAATATGATGGAGGAGGAGATCCTTTTAAAATGTTTCTCGAGGAAGCCCTTCCGCGACAAAGGAACAAAATGATGGACAACTTTGCATAGATCCTTCGATGGCTGCCCATGGGAGAAGCATCTTCATCAAGCGGCCATGCAACCCCCTTCAAGGTATAGGTAAATTTTGATATTCCATTATTTGAACGACTGATAGATGCAGATGTTGTAGATAAATGGTTGAATCTGCTTGAAGGGTCTTTTTCAGTCCACAATTTTTTCGATAGGGAAAAGATTACTTTTGCACTCCTCGAGGTCATCCCCCATGTTAAAGACTAGTGGGACACTTACTTTGAGCAAAGGGACATAGAGGAATCTGCAATATTTGTGGTTGCCCCTACATGGTATTCTTTCCGGGATGCCATTAAAGAACAATACTACCCTGTTGGAAGCTACAAGGACCAGTACACCAAATGGACCACCCTGCATCGAGAAAGGGACCAGACAGTACCAAATTTCACCAATATTTTCCATACCCGACGCACCAAATTGGGTATCAAAGACTCTGAGTGACATCTAGTACTCAGATACCGTGGTTGTTTGCATAAATACATTCAAACAGAAATGGATTTTTGGGCATCACCTCATTGGGTACGGCTTATAGATATGCTATCAAGATCGAGCCGAAATTTAAGCAAAAGAGGCGAGAGTTTGGATCTGCAAACTCCTCATAGTCGAAGCAAGGCAAAGGTGGCCCCAACCCACACAGCAAGGGACAGAGCAAAGAGGGCCACTCTGAGGACAACTAGTCCAAGCCGCAACACAAGAAGGGCAATGAGAAGACAAAGAATTACACAGGAAAATGGTGTGAGTACCATAAAATCCCTTGGCACAACACTAAAGAATGTTGCTCCAAGCAGTCACTCGTGGTTGAGCTGAAGGCTTCCAAGTCAGAGGCTGATTCTGATTCCGAATCAAATCCCAAAAGAGGGAAGTGGATTATCGATGTTGAATCCAGTGCCATTATCGCTACCACCAAAGTCCAGCCAAGTGAACCAGAGAAAGGGGAACACCTCTTTCACTCATGGATGTGGGTAAAGGGGGATTTGCTTCATTTAATTGTCGATAGCGGCAGTCAGAAGAACCTAATTTCAACAGAGGTCATCAAGCAGCTGGACCTGCTAACAACACCGCACCCACAACCCTACACCATCAGTTGGCTTCTCCAAGGAAGAGATCTTTGTGTTAGCCAACAGTGTCGACTTCCCTATAGCATCAAGCCTTTCAAAGATGATGTATTGTGTGATATTGCTCCCCTTGAATTTTGTGATGTTCTTTTAGGACAACCATATTTTTGGAAGCGTCATGTTGTGTATGAGTCTAGACCTCGCAGTGTTATTATTACTTTGGGTAGACAATTGTACAGGATACCAGAGGTAGTGCCGCCTACCGTTATTTCTTTAAACTCTGCTAAGCAATGCAGTAAGGTCATTTCATAGACCGAGAAGTTCATCTTCTTTGTCATCCATGCTCACAATAAGCATAAGGTCTTCGTCACATATGTGGCCTCTACAAAGAGACTCTCTTTGCAACAGAAGCGAGTGGACGGGGTCGTGGAAGAATACAGAGACATCTTCTCCTCACCCACCAGGGTACCAATGCACTACCAAGTCAAGCATCCAATTGATCTGACCCCCGGTGCGCCTCTACCTAATGGACCAGCCTATTGTCACTCGATGATGGAAAATGATGAAATCAATCGTCAGATCCAATAGCTTCTTCAAAAGGGGCACATCAAACCCAACTCCCCCCCTTGCGGAAGCTCGATTGTATTGGTGCAGAAGAAGGACGAGACTTGGTGAATCTGCATTGATTACAGAGCCTTAAACAAAATCACAGTCAAGAACTGGTACCCAATTCCCAGGATTGATGACCTTCTTGACCAACTCAAGGGAGAAAAGTTCTTCAGCAAGATTGACCTCAAGTCTGGCTACCACCAGGTTCCCATCGAACCAACTGATGTCTGGAAGACAACCTTCAAATCTAAAGAAGGTCTCTTCGAATGGTTGGTCATGCCCTTTGGCTTAAGAAATGCACCAACCACTTTCATGAGGTTGATGAATGATGTATTGGGACCCTTCGGTCTTCAACAAAACTTGGGAGGAGCACATGCGGCATATTCAACAGTTTTGAGCACTCTGCGGAAGCACAAGCTATATGCCAACTTGGAAAAATGCTCTTTTGGCATGAACAGGGTCCAATACTTGGGCTACATTGTTGATGAGCATGGGGTATGCTAGCGATAAAAAATGCACTGGCATTTTTTAAAGAATGATGCCTAATCTTGCAGGGGACATTTGACTAGCTTTCTGAGCTCCAAATGCAGATTTGAAAGCACCATTGGAAAGCTTAGGATTTCTAGATGTCGATCGGCAATTCAAGCATGTAAAATAGACTCTGCATGACTGAAAAATTTGATTTTAAAAAAATCTATGCTTTCACCAGCTAACTCGTCTTGAACTTTGCTAGTTAGCTGGTGAAAGCTCTGCTTTTCACCAGCTAAGGAGCGGATTTTGGGTAAATTAGCTGGTGAAAGCCTGTCACTGCCAGAATGACCGAATTTTTGCCCAGATCGAGATTTTTTGAGTTTGAATGGTTTGAAACCGCTTCAAATGGACAGTTGTTGAATTATCAAGTCTGATTCAATGGCTATTTTTGATGGATAAGGGAAAGAAGAGGTGTTTCAATCGATTTTGGTATCTTTTTCAAAGGCAGAAAATCAGGGTTTTTGCACACTTCACCAAATTCGAATTTTATCTTTGGAGGACCAAATCAAACAGCCTTGGGAATCTAGACTGCACTTTATCGGCACTTTACTATTCTTAAAGATCATCAGATATCAACTGACCTCATCTTGAGGATCTCTTCCTAGTTTTTTGTAAATATAGTTTACTTTCTGTTTTTAGAATATCAAATCCATTGT
>JZKD02S0428546.1:34098-45045 GCA_000966675.3 Picea glauca
GATGAGTAAAGGGCGCAATAACCTTTATCGCTTTCCTATTATATATTTAATGCCTTTCAAGAGTAAATTTCATACCTCCTTTTTCGCTCCGATGAGTAAAGGGCACAATAACCTTGATCGATTTCCTATTATATATTTAATGCCTTTCAAGAGTAAATTTCATACCTCCTTTTTCGCTCCGATGAGTAAAGGGCGCAATAAAATCTGAAACAGAGAAGTTCGTAAGTGCAGCCTGAAATGTTTGCTCCCCTTCAATCTGTCAAGGTGCGACAAAGGTGGATTTTCCCTCCCCTTTTTGCACTATAATATTGGTCCTCATGCAGTGATAGACCCGTGAAATTTTCTGATTTTCACTCCCTCAACGATCTTGTTCTCTGTTGCCTCCATCATTTACAGTACCTGAATCAGTGCGCCCTTCAAGAGGAGAGGCCAATGCTGATTCCATATTTCAAGAAAACAAAAGGGTAGCAATAGATCGACGCTCCCTTCAGAAGGCAAGACCAACGCTGATTATAAAACCAACGCTCCCCATGCACTGAGAGACCCACACTCCTCCAATTCACTACTGTGCGACTGCTCCTCCGAAAATATTGCTGCTGCGTTTTCAATACATTTTCAGTGGCCTCCGACCCCCGCTCTGATACCATTTGTTAGGATCTTTAAAACCACAACGATTAATTCCACAATAGAAAACCAAAGAAAACATGCACAAATTCAATCACACAGGAGACAATAGTTTACGTGGTAAAACCCTCAATGTGAGGGAAACATCCATGAGACAATGGCACCGACATTCTTATTGTTCAATAAACCAGAGATTACAACCAACGACCTGGAGAGGGCTTGAAGCCCCTGGCTCAATATTTATCTCTCAGGCACACATATTTAAACAACTTCTCCCACGGTTACAATGAAACTAATTCATTAATTGTACATTCTAACTTAGGTTTCCTTATCTCAACCAAAAACTGATTAATAGGATCGAGATCCACATCCCATGGGAATTTGTTGTCACCATTTCAACATACAACTCATACTTCCACACATGAATACTATAATCAAATGAACTGTATCAAAGACATCAAAGACAATGTGGATGTTTCTACATCTTCTAGTCTACCCATACAACCTATAGTAACTCTTTAAGTAAGCCAAATAGAGATTTCAACATAAAACAATTATTATCCCAAACACTTAGACATGGCCATGTTCCATAAGCAAAACAATTCCAACTAAGCATGGATGTATAAATCCATAGAATACAAAAAACAAGAGCTGCATGGTAGCGTAGTCCCTGCCAGGTTGGAATATGAGTAAATGCGTGGGTTGCAAGTTGTAGCACATGTGGTATCCATGTAGAATTTAGTATTCCCAAATTAGTTTTATTTGAAATTTATAAAGAAATATTAATGTTTGGTACATCAACCAAGGTTCCTAGTATCTAAGTTTGATAGTACATGAAATATTTAATACATAACCCATGTAACCCAACAATTACGGAGTGGCGAGTTGGCGGAGTGGGGGGTTCACATTTTTCATTTTTCATGTCCAGCCTGTTCCATGATATACATTTTGCACCCAACACTTCTGTCATATACATTTTGCACCCAACAATTCCGTCATATACATGAGACTGAGTAATTTATAGAATATTATAACATTATATAGCATTATATAAATTACTATAAATCTTGGTACAATGTTATAATATTCTATAAATTACCCAGTCTCATGTATCTCATGTATATGATAGAATTGTTGGGTGCAAAATGTATATCACGGAACACGTTGGACATGAAAAATGAAAAATGTGAACCCACTACCCCGCCAACCCGCGATTCCATAATTGTTGGGTGCAAAATGTATATGACGGAAATGTTGGGTGCAAAATGTATATCACAGAACAAGCTGGACATGAAAAATGAAAATTAAAAATAAATTTCACCTTTATTATCATAAACAAAATCAAAATTCTAAAATTCCAAATTTACATTTAAAAACGTTTAAAATAATATTGAATAAAATTTAAATATTTGTTTATACTATTCATTAAGTAAAAAATGTTATAGCATTATATACATTACTATAAATCTTGGTACAATGTTATAATATTCTATAAATTACTCAGTCTCATGTATATGACAGAATTGTTGGGTGCAAAATGTATATGGCGGAAGTGTTGGGTGTAAAAAATATATCACAAAACAAGCTTGAAAAATGAAAAATAAAAACAAATTTCACCTTTATTTTCATAAACAAAATCAAAATTCCAAAATTCCAAATTTACATTTAAAAATGCTAAAAATAATATTGAATAAAATTTAAATATTTGTTTATACTATTAATTAAGTAAAAAATGTTATAGCATTATATAAATTATTATAAATCTTGATACAATGTTATAATATTCTATAAATTACTCAGTCTCATGTATATGACCGAATTGTTGGGTGCAAAATGTATATGACCGAAGTGATGGGTGAAAAATGTATATCACATGAAAAATGTGAACCCGTGACTTCGTAATTGTTGAGTGCAAAATGTATATGGCGGAAGTGTTGGGTGCAAAAGGTATATCACAGAACAAACTGGACATGAAAAATGAAAAATAAAAATAAATTTCACCTTTATTATCATAAACAAAATAAAAATTCCAAAATTCCAAATTTACATTTAAAAACATTAAAAATAATATTGAGTAAAATTTAAATAATTGTTTATACTATTCATTAAGTAAAAAGTATTAGAGCATTATATAAATTACTATAAATCTTGGTACAATGTTATAATATTCTATAAATTATCCAGTCTCATGTATATGATAGAATTGTCGGGTGCAAAATGTATATGACGGAAGTGTTGGGTGCAAAATGTATATAGGTTGGACATGAAAAATGAAAAATGTGAACCCCCTACTCTGCCAACTAGCCACTCCGTAATTGTTGGGCGCAAAATGTATATGACGGAAGTGTTGGGTGCAAACAAAACAAGTTGGACATGAAACATGAAAATTAAAAATAAATTTCACCTTTATTATCATAAACAAAATCAAAATTCCAAAATTTCAAATTTACATTTAAAAACTTTAATAATAATATTGAATAAAATTTAAATATTTGTTTATACTATTCATTAAGTAAAAAGTGTTATAACATTATATAAATTACTATAAATCTTAATACAATGTTATAATATTCTATAAATTACTCAGTCTCATGTATATGACTAATTGTTGTGTGCAAAATGTCATAGTCTCATGTATATGACGGAATTGTTGTGTGAAAAATGTATATGACAGAAGTGTTGGGTGCAAAATGTATATCACAGAACAAGCTGGACTTGAAAAATGAAAAATGTAAACCCTCCACTCCGTAATTGTTGGGTGCAAAATGTATATCACAGAATAAGGTGGACATGAAAAATGAAAAATGAAAAATAAAAATAAATTTCACCTTTATTATCATAAACAAAATCAAAATTCCAAAATTTCAAATTTACATTTAAAAAAGTTAAAAATAATATTGAATAAAATTTAAATATTTGTTTATACTATTCATTAAGTAAAAAGTGTTATAGCATTATAAAAATTATTAAAAATCTTGGTACAATGTTATAATATTCTATAAATTACTCAGTCTCATGTATATGACAAAATTGTTGGGTGCAAAATGTATATGACGGAAGTGTTGGGTGCAAAATGTATATCATTGAACACGTTGGACATGAAAAATGAAAAATGTGAACCCACAACTCCGTAATTGTTGGGTGCAAAATGTATATGACGGAAGTGTTGGGTGCAAAATGTATATCAAAATGTATATGATAGAAATGTTGTGTGCAAAATGTATATCAGAAATTGGACATGAAAAATGAACAATAAAAATAAATTTCACCTTTATTATCATAAACAAAATCAAAATTCCAAAATTCCAAATTTACATTTAAAAACGTTAAAAATAATATTGAATAAAATTTAAATAATTGTTTCTACTATTCATTAAGTAAAAAGTGTTATAGCATTATATAAATTACTATAAATTTTGGTACAATGTTATAATATTTTATAAATAACTCACTCTCATGCATATGACAGAATTGTTGGGTGAAAAATGTATATGATCGAAGTGATGGGTGAAAAATGTATATCACAGAACATGGTGGACATGAAAAATGAAAAATGTGAACCCTCGACTCCGCCAACCCATGACTCTGTAATTGTTGGGTTACATGGGTTATGTATTAAATATTTCTTGTACTATCAAACTCAGATACTAGGAACCTTGGTTGATGTACCAGACATTAATAATTTTTGATAAATTTCAAATAAAACTAATTCGGGAATACTAAATTCTGCATGAATACCACATGTACTGTAACTTGCAACCCACACATTTACTCTCATTCCAACATAGCAGGGACTACGATGCCATGCAACACTTGTTAGTATGTGATAATGTTTTGTTAAATTTTATTCAATTAATTATTCAAATTTATTTTTATTTTTCATTTTTCATGTAAAGCTTGTTCCGTGATATACATTTTGCACCCAACACTTTCGTCATATACATTTTGCACCCAACAATTCCGTCATATACATGAGACTGAATAATTTATAGAATATTATCACATTGTACCAAGATTTATAGTAATTTATATAATGCTATAACATTTTTTACTTAAAGAATAATATAAACAATTATTTAAATTTTATTCAATATTCTTTTTAACGTTTTTAAATATAAATTTTGAATTTTTGAATTTTGATTTTGTTTATGATAATAAAGGTTTGTACCTAGAAATTGATCATTTTTTACTCTAGAGTTAAAATGGATATATTTTTGTATATACTATTTTATATTAATATTAATAAATAAACTATAAATTAAATTTTTGATATCTATCATATAATATTAATATTAAATATCGTATTCATTATTAATATGTGATAATGTTTTGTTAAATTTTATTCAATTAATTATTCAAATTTATTTTTATTTTTCATGTCGAGCCTTTTCAGTGATATACATGTTAAGTAAACATTTAAGGCTCGTAGGCCTGTTAGGTAAACATTTAAGGTTGTCAGAAACATTTAAGGTTGTTAGAACCGTCCAAGAGCCTCGCGTTGTGTAAACATTTAAGAAAGAATGCGAGTGGCAGGCTTTGCGTACATTAAATACTTAATAATAATAAAAAATAAACAAACCTTGGATACACTAGCATATCAAACATTGGGATAAATTTAGCTAGCAAAAAATGCTAAGACAAACATTCGAACTAATGCTAACATTAATTCACCTTCAAGCAATGCATAAAAAATTATATGATTCAAAAAGACCGTATACGATCAAAAAGTTTGGATATGCTAACATATAAAACATTGGGAATAGCGAAGTCGACAATAAGACCTCAAATCTGTTATCCAATTAGATCATGACATATATGGTACTTTTTATTATATAAATATCAATGTTTTTTGTTCCATAGTTCCAACATTAGATATTATGCAAATATTTGTGGTCAAAGGACAAACTAATACTAGGCCAACAAATTATCGATTACTATAGTCCCTCTATGCCTACGACAGGGACTAATAAGAAACATATAGCTTAACCTTTCTAACAATACAATATTGTCTATGGCTTCATAAATATTTGTTTAAACGTGCTTGAGGTGGTGGCCCAACCACAACAATACATGGGTCTCAATCATAATTACAATTGTTTGAACTTCTTATAACCAATCATCCTCATTTTTAAAAGTGGGTAGTCCTTCAATTTTCTATTTTTATTTATTAAATAAAAAACCATTATTGCATTGTTTTAATGCAATGCCATTTTTATGGTATTGTTGATTGACGAAATTTCACGTAATTTGATATAGAAGAGACAAATGTGTGGTGATGTATTCATTTGACTACATTTTATTATAGGATGAAATCAAATAGGCAAATGAGCCGGGTAGGAGTTTCCTCAGTTTCTTATTTTGTTAATAAGAGATTACTATTCTATTAATATAATGGTCAAGAATATATGTTTTTTTTACTTTTAGGTTGTAGGTTTGAATCTAGAGGAGGTAGGGTATGTACATTTCCATGAATTAAGTACTTAAACCACTGCATAGAATATCCCCTTGTCCTATAAATAAAAGGGTCCCATACATCAATATTTGAGTCTAGTTAAATTGTGACCTTAAAATTAGATTAATATCATTATTATAAGAGTTTTTAAAGTTAGAAGTTGAATCCTACTCCCAAGGTGATAGTAATTGTAAAACATAAATCCAACCACAAGCCTAACCACCTTACGAGCGGGGCTCATTGTTTACACCCAACAAAACTCCATATGTCTACATAACTCATCTCCATTTTCAAGGTGTTGAGCTCTCTATTCTTATGTCGTTAATAGTTTATGACAATCTATCCATATATAACATGACTTTTGTTCATGAAAACCTTTCAATTTTGTTATATCGTGACATCTTGGTGATCATGTAACTTTGTTTTTTATAATTCCATTATTTTCCTTCATATATGGTTGTGATGGTAAATTCCATCTTTGTTAGGCTCACACTATTATTATTATTATTTCAAACGCCTTTTAATTATATCCTTTAATTAAAAATACAATCATACATATTTATTGAATATTATGCACATCGTTTGATGTGTCGTGTGTGTACACGCACACACACGTGCATGTGTGTCATTTGGAGGACTATATTAAAAGTCTTAAGTAGAGCCAAATATTGTTGAAAAATTATGTGTGAACAATTTTTTAATTCAATATCTTCACACATGTACCTTTGTTATACCAATAAATTGTGATGTTGTTGTAGTAGTAATAGGTGGAGGGAGATAAATTATAGAGAATCCCTCCCAACACACCTTAATTTGGGTGATCAACTGTATTTCCATCTTTTTTCATTTGTCTAATGAGAGATCCCACTTTGTTGGCACTCTATCCAAACAACCTAAAAACCCCAGTATGTATTCCTTTAATAGAAAGGGAAAATATTTAGCCCTTTCTCCCATAAAGTGATATACTTTATAACCCATAATACCTATAACCCCAAACCCCTGTACCCCATAATCCGTATAACTCCTACAACCCCTAATACATATAAAACTTACTCTCTAAAATAAAAATGCTACAACCCCTAACCATTAACACCTAACTTCTATAACCCCTAATCCAAATAAGTTCTAACCACAATTTATACAACCCCTACAACCCTTGGGACTTGTAAAACTTGGAAAGACTAAATGCTAACCCTTCTAAAATACAACTCCTATGACCCCAAACCATGAACACCCAACCCCTCTAATATGTAACACCTAACTCCTAATCCAAATAATCCATAACCACTATAACCCTTAACTATTATATCCCCTATCCCCCATAAACCCTTAACCCTATACTCACCAAACCCCAAACTTTATAATCTCTAATCTCCGAGCCCATGCATTTATAATATACCATTTGTAAGCCTGATAAATCTTATATAATATTATTTATTTAACATGTAATCCTTTTGATGCTTAACCACTATATACCCTAAATCTTATAACCCATAATATATAACACCAAACCATTAACCCTTATAACCCCTTAATGCTAATTACTAGAACTCTTGACTCCTAACCTTGTGAACCCTAGGAAACAATATCTCTTAAATCCTAGTTCATAAGCCTTAACTCCATAAACCTCAACTTGTATAACTATTAACTCATATAACTCATAACACCTAGTCCCACATGACCTTTAACCCTAAACTCTTATAACTCACAACCATTAATCCTTATAACCTGTAGCCCTAATAACCACGATAACCACTAAACCTTAGTTTTCATAAAACCTCTAGCCTCTACCTTGGATATAGACCCTATAATCCTAGATGCTTAATTTATTAAACTATATAAAATTTAAATTATTAAACCCTAACCTCGAAAATACACAACATCTATAAGCTCCAACTCTTGACACCTAATCCCTAATATCTAATATCTGACACTTTTAACCAACAATATTTAAAACCCTTAATCCCTATAATCCCCAATTCTATAAACTTTTTTAAAAGATAAAACTAGTCTTACATTTATATTACATACAAAAAATCATAGTCATCCCTTGTTGTGGCATACCATTGGGGAAACCAACACCACTACCAACTGAAATTTTCATAACAATGATTTATATTCTTGCTTATCTTCTGACAATCATGAACAAAAAAAGATATAATTGTGTTTACTAACATCTTGGAACATAACATAAAAACTATATAAAGTAAAGGCGGTCCCATACTAAACAAGAGCATAAATGAAGCTTTCTCCAATTGTTTGGCGACCAGGTTCACATGTTTGTACAGATCCCTTTAAAGTTGGACAAAGAGGAAGGGGGTCTTCCTCTATGCAAATTGGATCGGATTGGGTGCCAGTTAAACCTTGAGAATCTTCCTTCATCACCATTGTATCATTGTATCCATGTTGGGGATGATAAAACACAATATCCACAACATAGACAACTTTAAAAACAACTTCAAATTTGTTATACAGTAGGTTAATTTTGTGAAGGATGGCATACTATTGTAGGAGCTTTTCCTCCACTAGTTGAGCAATAAGATCCTTGGTCATCTAGTACATTTCAGTAATCCTAAAAATCTTAGTATCCCTCATCCTAGAGAACCCTAGGGCTTGAAACCATCCTTCAAAATCCTCTTGGATTTCCTCATTGGTTAATTATTTTCTTTTTTTCTTTGATTACAACTTCCATCTGGTTTACTTCTTCCTTAATCATTTTAGTGAACTGAATGTGATAAAAATTGGTTTCTAGTTGGGATTCTTCCTCTGTCTTGGAGAAATGGCGGGGCACTTCCTGGATAAAGGCTTCTATAGAGCAAGTTTTGTGCCCTCTACTAGCTAGGTTTTCACCTTTATCGTTTCCCAAATTCTATCTCCTATTGTCATCTTAGCTAAACAAATTCTAATAGAGTTAAAATAGCTAGGTGACTAGCAAGGAATCAAGGTAACCAACAAAAATGTCTACAGGGCAGCATGGGACACTTGGGATGCAGGTGAGCTGCTTTAGAAGGACATAAACCTCCACCCATAGATTAGGATAGTACCTAAACCCCCTATACCTTTGCAATTTGTCTACCTAGGTCACCAACCTAAGAATTTATGTAAGTAAGGTGCTCAAAGAGCTATAATAAAACAAAATCAAACAAAGGGAAATAATACATGGAGGAAAAAGCTTGTCATCAAAGTTTTAAGAATGATACCTTGAAATCTGTTATCACTCTTGCCAAAAAAACTAGATTTCCATCCACCTACAACCAACATTTTGTGTTGGTTATCCTCCCACTCCACATGAAGTACAACCTCCTTATCTTATGCCATAATGCAAAATATCATTGCTTTAAGTGGTTTCTATAGCTTGGTACATTGTCACGACTAGGCCAAATCATCAATAGACTATGCCTCCAGGTCCTTCCCATGATTACTTGAAGTGTTATTGTACTTTTCGAATGCCATCCGACATTTGGGGGGTGCCTTGGTGCCGACTTCCAACACCCCATCTTGGTTTATCTTTTAAAACTTTATTCACCATCCTCTGACCATTATAATCCCTAATCCCTATAAAATTTATTACCTCAAACCATTATAACCTTCACATTATTCATTATATATGTTGACCCCTATAACTTATA
Organism: Picea glauca; assembly: GCA_000966675.3. Lineage (NCBI taxonomy): Eukaryota > Viridiplantae > Streptophyta > Pinopsida > Pinales > Pinaceae > Picea > Picea glauca. Next base: position 43,804 of record JZKD02S0428546.1, read on the forward strand.
AACATTATAACCATATCACCTATAAGCCATGATCATGATAATCCCTATCAAATATAACCATTAATCCTTAACTCTTGCAACCCCCGAATATTACCGAACCTTTATATACCTTAACCCCTAAACCTTATGAGCCAACATCCATATAACCTTTGATAGCTATAACCCTTATCACTTCTCAAAGGAATCCTAGAAAGGTGAGCTATCAGACCCTAATCCCAATCAACACTAACGAAGGCTTGAAGAATATGAGCAAAGATTGGTTGAAGGGGCATCCAAAATCCTTGCATTCCTTCATGAAGTGAATGTCGACATTAAGTTAGTAGTTAGTCGAAGCCCGTGGTGATTGTTAAATGTAGCCTTATTGTGGTCTTTTATGGTGGTAAATAATGTGGTTGTTGGAAAAATTAATGAGAGGGACAAAAAAAGGAGGGAAATTGTTATTATTTTTGAAGGCATTATCATTTATTGACATGGGAAATAACAACAAAGGGTAGAGAATAATCTCTTGCAACAAAGCGAAGGAAAAATACAAAGATTGATAAGGGAGTTTCATGAGCCCATTATAAGCTCAAGTCAAGACTAATACTAGAAACACAGTTACCCAGTTGACGAGAATTCTGACCTCAAAACAAGAACTCTAGCTGTAAAATCTCATATTTTTGGGTCAAAAACATGATAATCAACCCTTAAAACAAAAAGTGGTGTTATCTTCCTATTTATTTATTTAGTGGGGTCAAAATTACAAACTTCGACAACCACAACCTTAAATCCTCGTAATGTTGCTAACAAAAACCTCAAAATCAACCCCCAAATTTAAAAGTGGTACTACTAGGAGCACCTTTTTTTTGAGGGGTTAAAATCACAACTTGTTTGAAACCATGGCCTTGACAATTGATACATTGCAACAAAAACCTTAACATCAACCTCTGAATCGAAAAGTGGTGCTATTAGTAACTCTCCCATTTTTTCCTTAAGGTTAAAATTGTAACTTGTTTGAAACTATAGCCTTAACAACTAGTATTGTTGCAACAAAAATCCCAAAATCAAATCTTGAATTAAAAAAACGGTGCTACCAATAACACATTTTTGGGGTTAAAATTACAACTTTTTTGAAACCATGGCTTTAACAACTAGTATTGTTGCAACCAATAACCTTAAAATCAACCCTTGAATCAAAAATTGATGTTTTTAGTAGCGCACGCGCACACACACACACACACACACACACACACACACACACAC
>JZKD02S0428546.1:103270-113472 GCA_000966675.3 Picea glauca
AATTACTTAAAAAAATTATTTACAATTCTTTTAAATAAAGTGTTTAAAATACAATTTATAATTATTTTACATATTATTGATTATTTTAAACATTTATTTAAATAGATGTAAGTTGATATATAACACATTAATTTATATAAGTATTTTTTCTTAAAAAATATAATTTTTTATGTTAATAAATAAGATATACATATTGAAATTTTGTCAAATATATAGTTGGATATTGGAAAATAAGATTTTATTAATCTCTATATAAAATCTAGAGAAGAAACATGTTGTGATGATAAGAGATGTTACATTCATATTCTACTTGCCAAAACCCTGATGTTAGGGAGGAGCATCTTTCTTATGATTCCTTGATCATATGGTCATATAGTCTAGAGTGTTTCCCTTCTATTCCTTCTTTCAAATCTCTATTGTGTTATTTTCATTAGGCCTCTGAAATAGGGTATTTAGATGCAGATGAAATGCCATGCAATCTTGACCACCATTATCCAAAGTGTTTTTGTTCACTCTTGATACCCTCTAGAAGCACGTGTAGATAAATTCCTCTACAAGGGAGACGACTATTTTCTATCAATGGCTCATAATGATCTCTAATCCCATCATGAGGTAGATTAGGGACATCTAACATATGCAGTGGCCTTGAGCCATGTGCATTGTCCACTAACACTAGGGAATCTTGTTGCTTTAGGGCACAATGTTGCTTAATTACTTCCACCTAGAGGCATTTAGTGAACACATCCTTCCACCAAGTCTATTTACATTTTCTTCTTTTTTGGTCCTTGAAAGCATTTGCTTTTGGATAAGACTACTAGGTGATCTTGTTGGTAGTGTCTACAATAGAAAGTCCTATGTTCATAGTTCAATAATCATGACTACTTATGGTCTTCATAATCCAATGATATTTTTGTAGGGTGAACCTTTGCTCAAATCAATATAGATGCAAATTTGAACAATGGCCCAAATGTTGACATACCACCATTCAAAGGGCCCAGGAAATTAAACCTATCTAGAGTATTAGTAATGGCCATGGGAGAATTTGTAATCCAAAATTCCAAAGGAAGGCTTGCCAAACTCACTAAGAGAAAAATTAATGAAAGCAATAAACTTAGAATAAATGTAACACTTAGCCTATGAAAACTTTGCATCTTTGGTGTTTTATTGTGGTTGGTATATTTTCTCTCTTATGTTCATTTATGTATCTCATGTGTAACACACTCATTCTTGGGAATCATTCTCTCTTTAGTGTCCTTTCGGTCTAACCCTAGCGCATTCGTTTAGTGTTGTTTTTTTCTCTACTATAGGTTTTTGGGTTGACATTTTGGTTCCATTCGATCCCCTCTTTATAATTGTGACCTTAGCATGGGTTCAAAGCGGGTGTGTAGTTTTTCTACCTATTTCATTGCTACTTATGATTTTCTTTCTTCGATGTTCATGATGGTATGCTTTGTGATCATACTTTCACATATATAATCTCTAAATCAAATATGTTGGTGTTGTTTTCATGGTGTTATTGTTCACTAGAAAAAGTTCTCTATTTGAGGTTGTTTGAGTTGTTTTGTGCACAATTTTCAAATATATTTTCAAATTTATGTGCCCAACATTAGTGTTTCTGTTTTGTTTCTTATTTTATAAATTTTCAATAGTAGATATGAGGCTATTAGTTGGTGGCATTATTGATATTTTGTGCCTGTGTGTTTATGCAAGCAAATTTCCCATCATCAATATCACAGTTTTACCTGATGAAAGGGCCCAATTAGTGTTGGATTACTGAGAGGAGGGGTGAATCAGTAATGAGCAATTTATACCACTTTCATCCACAATTTATTTTCCTTTAACGTATTCAACCATATTCAACAATTCATTATCAATATATAATTGTATCATAAACATTAACATCCATTAGTCCATAATAAACAATAATAAACACATCCACACAATACATAGTACACTAATATTTACATGGAAACCCAATGCGGGAGAAACCCACAATATTCTTTTCTTATATGTCAAAGAATTACATTCAAGGAAACATCAACTTCCAATTCTCTAGCTCCAACTGGAAGGAGGCTCCAACCCCCTAGTTTCTTAGGTTCCAACTTAAAGGAAGCTCCAATCTCTAATTCTCTAGCTCCAGCCAGAAGGAGGCTATAACACCCTGAGTTCTCTGGATACAACCGAAAGGTGGCTACAACCACCTAGTTCTCAGGCTCCAACATGAAGGAAGATCCAACTCCCTGATTCTTCGGCACCAACCGGAAGGAGGCTACAACTTCCTTTCTTTGTCTCGTCCTGCCACCTTGTAATATAAATGTCAAATGTAGATGACATGTCATTGTCACCAAATCACATAACCTGTAGCTTTCACTGTCACAACATGTCATTGTCAAACCTATCACTGCAAACCTATCACAACATGTACAAACCTTTTTCAAAACTTTCCTACAAATCTGCAACCTGTATATGTTGTAACACGTAGATGTCTGTGGATCTCTTTACTGCAACTCGTGGATGTCTACGCCTCTCTTCTCTACAACTCACGGACTACTACAAAACTCTCCCAATTTCACTGTCACTATCTTTGTTTCTGTCAAATTGTCACTATAAAACCTATCATATCAAATTGTACCAGCAACCTGTAACAACTTGTACCAAAAAATGTGTACCAATAATCTATAACAATAATATCATCATCCAAACCAGATCTAATCACCAAGACTAATCATCAAAACGACTCTCAACCATATGCACAATATCACCAAGATGTGCATCAAACAAAACTATTCATAACAACTCATAATCATCACCCACACATGCCTCTACCAAGCATGTACCAATCACAACCAAGTACCAACCTGTACCACAACAAGTGCATCAACCATGCATAAAATACATAATCCAATATAACCAACAAAGGGCCTCTAGCAATACATCATACCATCCATAAAATGAATACCATGAACCCTTACATCAAACCATGTGTGAAAACCTCATTGTTATGTAGCCTTAAATATGTACCATTCATAAGCCAATCATATACCAATACCACTAAAAAATGGTTCTCACAATGCACCAAAAGACATCAATATAACCTAGATATTCACCAACAATGTGCCTCAACAAATCTGCTTCAAATCATGCTCTACAATAGATATCATGCATGTCCAAGATGGATAAAACCAAAACTCACAAAGTCATGCCTCAAGAATGCTCCACAACATCACTGATCTATAACCTTATAAGAATATAGACATACCTTTACACTCTGTAACCGACCTGATGCTTCATATATCAGACCAACCTCAGCCTCAACAACCTGAGATGAATATGTTTTTAAACCCTTTTTCTCATCTTTTCACACATCTCCACCCTTTGCTTTGTAACCCCACAAAAGTTTGTGCTTTGTCCTTCACTGGCCTGTGTATGTACATGACTTCTCCGTCTGAAGCTCACAGATAACCTTAGAAAACCTGGAACAGTCACACTTTCTGCAACTCCAAAAATTTGTCGTCAAACTTTCTTTTCTTCCTCAGCTTCACGCAACCTCATATTTGTCAATTATACTTGCAAATAACCTTTCACAAAATATATATTCAACTAAGTTCAATAAGTGATAATAGGATTCCCTTTCTCCCTTATTTATACTCTCCACGTGGATTCCTTTAGGGATCATCTTCTAACTATTTTACCCAACTTCCCTCTTTTAGGGATAACCCACTTTCAACTACTTTACCCACTTGCAACCACTTTATCCATAATTAGTAAACTCACCACTTCTTGTTGCAACTAAATTATTTTTAATTATTTTCTTATTGCAACACCTTTACTCATGATTAACTCCTAGTTACAACCACTTTGACTAATAAACTTCTTCTAGGAGATTCTAGAATAATTGACTTCTTTGACCTTCTAGGGGCTTCTAGATAACTCATGAGGGTTCTCCAACTTCACTAAGACATATCTCTTTAACCGTGAGGAACTAAGTGGTGTAGCACATATCACCAGAAACAACATGACATTTAATATCCATCTAGAATATTCTCGCCTGCAAATTCATTGATCTTCATTACATTATTCTTCAAACAAGCTCGGGTTCCTTAACCACACCTCTAGGGATACCAGAATGTGCTACCAGACATACTCAAGGGTTGATATTGATGTCTAAGAGTTGACATCAATCTAAAATATCATACTCCAAGGGTTGACATCAATGACAAACAACTATCCAAACCAATTTTCCATCAATCTAAACCAATTTTCCATCAATCTCCCCCTTTGGCATTGATGGCAACACTTAGTCATGACAACACTCATGATCATGCTACCCCTTTGATCATATCTCCTCATCAATGTTTATATCTCTCCCCCTTTGATATCAATAGAAAAGGGTATCTCCCTTTGGGGTTGCTCCCCTTTATTGAGCTCTCCTTGGGGCTTCTCCCCCTGTCATCATACCTCTGGTTTTTCTCTCTCTCGCTTTGACAAAGAGTTAACTCCCCCTATCGATATGTATCCTCTTGACACTATACCTGCTTCTTTTGGAGTTATTTTCCATTGGTGCTTCCTCATGTAATTCAACTAACATACAAAAAACATTCAAAATGTAAGCATTCAGTCCCCGAGGTGTAGGACAGTCGATGAAAGAGTGTGTTGTTAAGGCACTCAGTGATGTTAAGTCACTGGTTCAAAACTCGTGGGGACAAAAAATCCACCCATGTTAAGGGTTGGTGTGGCTCAGAACGGGTGCGATCCCATGGTGATTTTGACGGCTTAGATTCCCTCGAGTTGTAGTTTCTCAAGCCACAGGCTAGTCCCGTAGGTCACAGAAAAACTAGCATACAAAAAAAAAATGTAAGCATTCAAATAATCATCCAACATTCTCTGAACCAATATATGAGTCATTCTTTGAACCATTATTTGAACCAATATATGAATCCATCTATGTCCATACTATCCAAGACTCTGCTACTCAACTGTCCACAATGTTGACCCATCTGTCCCTGTACTATCATGAAGTCTTCACTGCAGCAATTGATCATCAAATGTCAATTGTGTCCATTGGTATTCTCTATCTATAAACCAAACTCTGCATATTTGGAACAACCTTTGATGAAAATATCTTTATCTGAATACAATCATAGACATATGCCTGTGTAATTTTCCATCTAATCAATCTGTCATATTGTACTTTTGCTAACTAACTGCTCTGAGTCTGTCTACTTGAACTCGATAAGTTGCTTGAAGGCTAGTTCTCTAATTTGTCTCAGCCACTACATAGACTCCCCCTATCTAATATTCATATTACTTGGGATTCTCCAAGTCGGATGGCTCATAAAAATACATGCTCTGATGCAGAGTCATCTTCCTCTTCATCTGTGGATACATATTCCTTTTCTTTCTCTTTCTAAATTTTGTCATCATCCTAAGTTTTGACATATTCTTCATCCTCTACTTGAATTCTGACACTTTCCTCTTTACTTGTAAATTCATCATTATCTTGTGTTGCTACAAATCCTGAAAGTATGATTCCTTGGACTTGTTCTTAATATACATGCTCCTCTTTTTTTTCACTTCTTCTCCAATCCTTCTTGTGTCTATCATCAACATTTTCTTTCATGGGAGGATTTATCACACTTCTACAATTTCCATCTATGTGTCCATAGTTGTGGAATTTGTAACATTCAATATTTTGTGGGGTCACATAAGCATTTTTTGCCTGGTCATTTCTTCCAAAGTTAGTACAATAAAAACAATGACCATAAAATAAATTTACATACATGGGAGTGAACGATCTTCTTTGTAGTGTAGTCCTTTTGGGTTCATGTCTTGGTTGATCATGATTCATGTTTATTTGTTGCCTGAATGTAGAAGGTCTTTTGTATTCATTCTTTTTTTATTATTCTTGACCATGATTCCTTCCTTTGATAACTTATGCATAACTCTTTTGTTATGTTTCTTTCATCATGGAGCTTCAACCTTTCTCAATCTGCATCTGGTTGTATCCTGGTCTGGACCTGTCATAGTATGTCCTTTGATTGTTGATGATCTTATCCAATGTCTTGGTGCTATCTTATTGCATGTCATTTTTCTAAATATCTTTTCTCAGAGTGATTGCTTCTTCTTCCAACCTTTAAATCATATTCTCCTTCTCTGCTAGCTGAGTTTTGAGTATTTCTTCAATCCTTTTGTCCTATTCTACCCGTACTTTCAACTTCATAATTATCTTCTTGACTTTCTCTGAGTTGAGATTCTAGTCTCCTTTTACTTTTAGTTCTTCCTTGAGTGACTTGTTTTTATTTCTTTCCTTCCTTAGTTCTTCTAAGGCACTACTTAATTATTCTCTGAGATTGACTCCTCCTTTTTCTTTGGAACCATCAGAGTTTCTTTTTTTATTTCCCCTAGCCATAAATAGTACCTTTTATGAATCAGTGTCAGTTTCATCATCTTCATCAAATGAGGAACTATCTTCTCTTGAGTAGAGATTTTTCTTGAAGACTTTCCTTTTGTCTTTTGTTACACATTATTTTGGTCACTCTGGTGATGTCTCTACAGTTATGTGTTCAGGCTCTCATAAGGACCTTTTGCCTGAGAAAAGTGACTGTTGTCTTCTTCTACAAAACATATTTTTAAGATGAGTTCGCACGCTGCATATATTGTAGGGTGCGAAAACCCTGATTCTCGCAGGCTACTCTATACTTGGATTGCGAGGTGTTCACAGTTTGCTCTATAAGCAGGGTGTGAACCTACTTCAAAGCTTAAAAGGAAGAAGAGGTTATGAAGGTTCTAGAAGAGGATCTTCTAGAAAATGAGTTGGCATTCACATGGTTGGCATCCTACTGACTTCTCATATTTAGTGGGATCATCCTCATCCCTTTAACCATCTCTCCTTCTCCTATATAATGAAAGGTTTCTCAAGGAAGAGGTTAAGCAAGATTGAATAGAGAATTGATGAAAGAATAGGTTCAGAATTGTGTGAGGAATCCTGTTTGAATTGATGCTTGAGACCTCCATTTGTCCATCAAGCCATAGTTGATCTTCTTCATGCAAGTGTGGAGCAAGTGTGTGTGTTGGAATGAAGGACCACCGAAAAGAAGCTTGCGACATCAAGGCAATCTGGTTGTATCTTCTACTTTCATTTAATATAATACAGTGACATGTCCCTTTCCCATAAAATCACTCTTATTTTATTACATGACTCCTTTATCACATGTTTAGGTATTCATTGAATGTATTATTGTTGCTTTCACCTTGGTCGATTTGTGTCATTGTAGATCTAATATCACAAGGCTACCGAAGCGAAGCAAGGACAACAAAGACATAAGGAAGCGATATCTAAAGGTATGCCACTTATTCCTTCTTCAATGACAAATTCAATGATTGTAACTTAGGGAAAGCATCATGTCCTATCCTATTTTGTTCTAGATCTAGGTGGATCTAGGGAGGTCTATTAATGTCCGCATATACTGATTTATCCTATAAAAAAAATTTCCTCTTGGAATCCATGATCAAAAGAGAGACTACGAGGATAGTTTTTGCGTCTCTGTGGCAACCTCGTTAAAAAAATGAAACAGAGGTCTTTGAGCATAGTTTTCTAATTTCAAGCTCGTTAAAAAATGAAACCACTTACGAGGATAGTTTTTTCGTCTCTGTGGCAACCTCGTTAAAAAATGAAACAGAGGTTACGAGCATAGTTATTGTTTCTGTGTCAAGCTCGTTAAAAAATGAAATAGTTTTCCCCCTCTCTATTCGAGTCAAGTCCTTCGTTTAGTATTTGAAGCTTCATTTCATTCTCCTTTGCAGTTGGATGAAACGAAGCTTGGGGGGCATTTGCCTCAGCCTCTGGATTTCATGATGAAGTTGAGCCGCTAGCTTCTTAAGCTGGGGGCTAAGTACCAACCATGCGAATTTGTGGATAATGTGTTGGGAAGTTCAAGCATAGTTTTTTACTTTGGTTCAAGATTGTGTAAAAATGAAACCACCTACCTCAAGCATAGTTTCTTGTGGTTAGAGCTTGTGTAAAAATGAAACCAGGTCCAAGCATAGTTTTGTTTAGTTTTTAAGCTTGTGTAAAAATAAAATCTATCCCAAGCATAGTTTTGTTTTGTTTTAAAGCTTGAGTAAAAATGAAAACAATCCCAAGCTTAGTCTTTGTTCTTTCTCATGCTCGTAAATCAATGATAATGTAACCGAGTAAACTTTTATCACTTTTTCGGACTCGTAAAGGTTATACGAAAAAGGAACCCCTTGGAGTTCCCTTTAAGCTCTTTTCAGACTCTCTAAACATGAAAAGATGGTCGAGTGATCTTGTTATTTTCACGCTCATAAAAGTATTTGAAGAAAACGTTTGATGGGCGATAGTTTATCACTTTTTCAGTCCTATCGAACTATTTTATGAAAAAGGAACTGGGAGAGTTCTCTTTAAGTGTTTTTCAGACTCTCAAAATATGAAAAACCCCTGAGTTTTCTATCTTTGGACTCATTAAACAAACATCGAAAGGCCCATATGGGACCGAACCACTCCTTCCTAGGGTTCGTTAAACATACTCCGAGGGACTCGTCCGAAGGATGAGCTTACATCAACAAGCATATGTTATCCTCCTCAATCTTGCGTAAAAATAAAGAGGTACTCGCCAGACATGGTGGGGGGGAATTTGGGAAAGAAATTTGTATAAACCTGTATTCTATGGAAGAGTCACCTTTGAACATGACACCCTTTCACTCGCTTTGTGTCTAGGATGGAAAATCCGCTTGTCTCTTGATCATACCCCTTTATAAGATTACAAATTGGTATGTGATCCTTGTTGTTGAGTCAGTTTTTCCAAGACAGTTGTTGTGTCGTCAATATGTTCAAAAATAAGTTCAACCCAGAAATCCTTCTATTGTGTCGGCCATCCCTGAGTCAGTCATGAATCACTTGTTACTCTGATCTGCATCAAATCTTGTTACTTGTTTCATGTCATTGATGGGGGATACATTAAGGCCCTCCTATGATGAGTCTTTTCCTGTCGACTTCAACTCATTATACAAGAATTAGACTTAGAAACCAATTGGTACCTTGGAACTTGCATGCCTCAATGGCAGGTTTCCTCGCTTTCGACAGTGGATTTTCATTATCGACCCCTGATCGAGAGATTCCGCCGAGTGTTCGACCTCAGCTCATTGATTCACATTCGTTGGATTGTACTAGAGTACTTTGGGAGTCATTGACATTAATGGTGATTTCCTTCGCACTTGTTAACGATATACACTAATGACCGGTAATCAAGTGGTTTCTACCATGTTCGACTTCAGCACATGTATTTGCATGGTTAGATTCGTACTATAGAGCGGTGGAGATGAAGACCCTGAATCTTTTCTAATAGATTCAGGTTGTGTTGGAGTATATTTAGTTCGTACTGTTGCATAGATCCACATTGTATGTCTTGTGGCTATGTTCAAATTTGAGTCTTTAACACATAGATCCACAGTGTATTTTGGTGGCTATGTTCAGATTTGAGTCATAATGGCATGGATCCACAGTGTATGTTTGGTGGCCATGACCTGTCTTACTTGACATGGATCTTCACATGTCGGCATTTATGCTTTGATTCATTTGTATTCTGAGTATGGGAATGCCTACCTCAGTGATGATATATTATTGTACTGTATTTCCTTGTTTTTTGGCAGGTTTCCGACCGACTGTTCCTTGTTTCCTACACACACTCGACAAAGTATTTCAGCTATCACTCTGTTCTAACTTCATAATTTGGGGGGCTCTCTGTTACACATTATTTTCGTCATCCCTATGACTGTTAATGATGTAAACCTATCTGTTGCATTTAGAGGGGTCAGTAGCCTGAGTTCCTGAAGAAAGAAGGGAGAAGAACTTTTCCTAAGAAAATAAGTTGCATTTCCCTTTGTAAAAACCCTATTAAAGAGGATTTTCGCATGCTGCACTATAGCTAGGGTGCAAAAATGCCTAGTTTTCGTAGGTTGCACCATAGCTAGGTCGCAAAGTGTTCGCAGGTTTTTATATAGGCAGGGTGCGAAAATGATCATACGTGGGAAAAACGAGCATCTTCTCGATGCTTCTAGAAGGAGAAAATTCCATGGTGAGGTGGCATCCGAATGGTTTGGATCTTACTCATTTTCATGATTTAGTGGGATCATCCTAACCTCCTCACCTTATCCTCTTCAACTTATAAAAGGAGAGGAGCTCT
>JZKD02S0428546.1:113522-126567 GCA_000966675.3 Picea glauca
ATTATCAGATCTATGCTCTCAGAATTCTTGGAGTGGAAGTGTGTGGGGAATGAAGGACAGTTGGAAGGGACCTTACGACATCAAGGCCACGGTTGTAATCTCTCTTTCACATTTAGTATGATACAGTAATATGATTCTTTCCTATAAATCTTGTTGTGTTTTATTGTATGATTCCTTGATCACGTACATAGGTTTATATTGAGTTTATGTTATTACTATCACTGTGGTTGGTTGTGTTCTTTTGCAGGTCCATCATTGTATGAGCATTGGAACGGAGCTAGGATGGCGATGGCAAGAGGAAGCAGTGTTTAAATAGTATGTCACCTATCCCTCTTTAGTTAGTAAATTCAATATCTAAAACTTAAGGAAAGCGTCATGTTCTGGTGTGTTTTGTTCTAGATCTAGTTGGATCTAGGGAGATCAGTTAGTGTCCGCACCTACCGATTTATCCAATAAAATCTTTTATGTTTCCCTTTTGATATTTCTTTTCTTTCTTGGGATCTTCCTCTTCATCACTATTTGACTTCTTGGCATAAGGACACTAATTTTCAAAATGACCAATTTTACCATAATTAAAACATTTCAATGGAAGATTACCTTTTTATTTACATGTTCCTTTTTGCAACTTTCTTACGAAGTTTTCCATTTCTTCATCTTCCTCTAAGTCATCATTGCAATTACATTCTGACTTTGTCTTTTTCTTGCTCTTTTTTTTGTCTTCTTAGATGCTTTGAATGATGCTTCCTTTGTAATTGGGTTCTCTTGTTCTGTTCTCATTTCATAAGCAGTGAATATCCCATGTAGCTCATCCATGATCAAGGTGTCTAGATATGCTCTTTCTTCATGGGATGAAATCTTCGGGCCATATCTCATAGGTAGAGACCTCATCACTTTTTGAACAATGACCGGTTCCTTCATCTCTTCTCCCAAACCTTTAATGGCATTGATTGTCTCATCAAATCGTAGGAGGTAGGAGGAAATGTTTTCATCTTCCTTCATATTTAATTATTCGAACTTGGATCTAAAGTTTTGAAGTTTGGCTCCTTTAACTTTGGCATCTCCTTCGTAGATATTCTTTAGTTTGTCCCATATTTCTTTTGCAAATTCACTGTGCACAACCTTGGTGTATACTAATTTAGTCAACTCATTCAGGATATCATTTTTGGCTCTAGAATCATTGTCTTCAAGTTTCTTTCCATCCTTTTCTGTTGGAGAAGTGGTTGGTTCTTTGTATCTATCTACTATTGCTCGCCAAATATCAAATCCTTGTGCATGTATATATGTTTTCATTCTTTTACTCTAGAATGCATAGCTCTCACCATCAAATTGTGGCACCCAAATTCTAGCATAATTCATGATCTCCTTACAGTGGTTAGACTGCTTCTTGAAGGACCCGCTCTAATACCAATTGTTGGATTACTGAGAGGGGGGGTGAATCAATAATGAGCAATTTATACCACTTTAATCCACGGTTTATATTCATTTAACTTATTCAACCATGTTCAACAATATATAATTATATCATAAACATTAACGTCCATCAGTGCATAATAAATAATAGTAAGCATATCCATACAATACACAATACACCAATATTTATGTGCAAACCCAATGCGGGAGAAAAACACGAAATGCTTTTCTTATATATCAAAGAATTACATTCAAGGAAGCACCAACTTCCAATTCTCTAGCACCAACTAGAAGGACGCTCCAACCCCCTAGTTTCTCAGGATCCAACCTGAAGGAAGCTCTAACTCCCTAATTCTCTGGCTCCAACCAAAAGGAGGCTACAACCCCCCGAGTTCTCCAGCTACAACCACCTAGTTCTCGGGATCCAACCTGAAGGAAACTCCAACTCCCTGATTCTCCATAACCAACCATAAGGAGGATACAACCTCCTTTCCTTTCCCCATCCTGTCGCCCTGTAATATAAATTCCAAATGTAGATGACCTGCCACTATCACTGAATCACATACCCTATAACTTTCACTGTCACAACCTGTTACTATCAAACCTGTCACTAAAAACCTGTCACAACTTGTACCAACCTTCTTCAAATCTTTCCTATAGATCCGTGACCTGTCTACGTTGCACCATGCGAATGTTCATGGCTCTCTTTACTGCAACTTGCAGATGTATGCGCCTCTCTTCTCAGCAATGTGTAGAGTACTACAAAACTCTCCCAATTTCACTGTCACTATCTTTGTTTCTGTCAAACTGTCACTGTAAAACCTATCATATCAACCCGTAATAACCTATACCAAACAACATGTACCAAAAATCTATAAAAATAATCTCATCATCCAAACCATATTTAATCACCAAGACCAATCACCAAAACATATTTCAACCATATCCAAAATATCACCAGAATGTGCATTGAAAAAAAATTGTTCATAACAACTCACAACCATCACCCACACATGCCTCTACCAAGCATATACCAATCACAACCAAGTGCGAACCTGTACCACAACAAGTGCATCAACCATGCACAAAAAACATACTCCAAGCTAACCAACAAAGGGCCTCTAGCAATACATCATACCATCCATTAACCAAATACCATAAATTGTTACATCAAACCATGTGCCAAAAACTCATTTTTATGTAGCCTTAAATATGTACCATTCATAATCCAATCATATACTAATATCACTAGCAAATTCTTCTCACAATGCACCACAAGACATATCAATATAACCTAGATATGCACTAGCAATGTGCCTCAACAAATCTACCTCAAATCATGCTCTACAATAGATATCATGCATTCAAGAGGGAATATACAAAAACTCACAAAGTCATGCCACAAGCATGCTCCACAACATCATTGAGCTATAACCTCATTAGCATATAGACATACCTTTACACTCTATAACTGACCTGGTGCTTCAGATATCAGACCAACCACACCCTCAACAACTTGGGATGAATATCTCTTTAAACCCTTTTTCTAATATTTTCATAGATCCACGCTCTTTTCTCTATAACCTCGTGGATGTCCGCACTTTTTTCTTCACTGGCCCATGGATGTATGCAACTTCTCCTTCTAAATCTCACGAATAACCTTAGAAACCCTAGAATAGTCACACTTTTTGTAGCTCTGAAATCCATGAAAATTTCTTTGCCTCCTTAGCTTCATGTTGTTGGGTTGTTATATTATTTGCAATGAAAGTCTAGTTGAGGTGAATCGACTAACGTTTGAAGTTTGAGGTGGATAGACAATAGTGAAGGTTGAGGTGGATTGACAGCAAGTCGAAGGTCGAGGAACTCGACCAAGAAAAGTCAAAGTCGAAGATATTGACAACAAGTCAACCGACAAGAGGTCGAAGTGCAGGCATGAGACGACTAACTAGATATCGAATGAAGTTATATTGGTAGTCAACTGGTAAATTGACTTGGAGTCGACTATAACAGAATCCCATGATTTGCGGGATTTGTAGCCAATGATATTCATGGATCTGTAACTATTTTTAGGCTCCAATCTTTAGGATTTTCCTATTGTAAAGCCTACAAAGAGGCATGCTGCAAGGTCGTAAAGGCTAATGAAAAATATGTTAATGCATGGTAAATCACATATTGAATGATTGATCATTTTGATCAATGTTTAGAGTTCGTTGGTCATGCATATGTAAGTCAGATTGGATACAGGGTTGTTCTTGCACAGGAAATAGGGTATGATGTCGATTCCATGTCTTAGGTGTGGACCAAGGTTAGACATGCAACCTTTTATTTTGATTGAATAAGACAAAAAGAGAGAAGAACACTCAAAGGAATGTTGGTTTTCCTGGTTAAGGGTTTCCAGGGTAAAATCTCAGTGTACTGTGTGATTTCTTGTGTCATTTGCATTCTTGATTAAATTCTTCTTCTCTTCTAATAGGATTAGTGTGGAAGTATCTTTAATTTCATGACATGTGGTATCAGAGCTTAGGTCTGCCCTAACAAGTGAGTTATCATAGCGATTTTATGCTTTAGTGAGTATATCGGATCTTGATTTTCCAATATTGAATCTAAGAACTAAACCCTAGGTACAATAAGAGTCGTAAGTCATAAATTGTGTTAAAGATTGTGATAAACAATGGCGAGCAGTTCCAAAATAGAGATAGAAAAATTCAATGGCCATAATTTTGAGCTTTGGAAGCTTAAAATGGAAGATCTTCTTGTAGATCGAGAACAATGGACAATGTTCTGTCCAAGTACCCAATCGACAGGCATGTCGATGGAAGAATGGGAGAAACTAGAAAGAAGAGCAAGAAGTACGATTTAGATTTGTCTTGAAAATTTGGTGTTGTTGAATGTCTCATGTGAAGATTCAGCCAAGAAACTATGGGACAATCTAGGAAGCTTATACTAGTCAAAATATCTAGTAAATAAGTTGTTTCTCAGAAATAAACTGAATCTTCTGAGGATGAGTGATGGAAGTTTGGTGACTAATCATTTAAATGCATTTAATATCATGTTAAGCCAGTTATCATTTGTGGATATTAAGATCACTTTTGAGGAGAAGTGTATCATCCTATTATGTTCTTTTCCATACTCCTGGGATAGCTTAGTCGTTTCTATTGAAAGTAATACAACCACACTAGTGCTAGAGGACGTGGTTTCTTCTCTGTTGTCTGAATAAATGAGAAGGAAAAACATGGAAGGATCAACCAAAGATGATCTAGTAGTGAGAGTTCGAATGATAGATAGAGATAAATGCAGATTCTCCAATAGAAAGTTCAAGACAAAGGGTAGATCTAAATCCATGGTTCAATTGACGCAAAGATGATGGAAATGCGGTAAATATGGGCATTATAAAAAGGATTGTAAGTCGAAGGCAACATAATTCAGTGCTAGATCTAACAAGAAGCAGTCAACTAAGAGAAACACAACCTCAAACAAGGGAGGTGATGTTTACTTGGCGTCAACTAGTTCACAGTCGTATCAAGATGTGTGTTTGATCAAATTAGGAGCATCCTATCATATGACACCACATAAATAATGGTTTTTTGAAAATGAATGATATGATGGCGGTGATGTATTCTTGGGGGACGACTCGACAACCAGAATTGTCGAACGGGGAATATTTTGACTGACACTACGGGATGGGAGGAAAAGAACCCTTCCAGGTGTGCACACATGTTGGGTTTGGCCAGAAACCTGATATATGTCAGCAAGATGAGTGATGTAGGTGTGCATACTCTGTTTCATAAATATTCATGCAAAATGGTTAGAGGTGTGATGGTCTTAATGAAAGGATTTTGGATTGGTACCATGTACAAGTTGTTAGGGAATATCGACTCGAATGGATGCAACAACATCATTTCTCCTGAAATCGAATCGATTGCAACTCGACTCGACTCGATGTCGAAACAACTCGACTCTACTCGATCTAATTTGATTCAAACCGACTCAACAAGACATGATGACATCGACCTGACCAGGTTATGGAACAAGAGGACGAGACACATTGGAGAAAAAAGACTTCGAGCTATGCAAATCAAAGGTATGTTCGAAGACTTTCCTGATTGTGGTTTAGAAGTCGAGAACATTGCATATATGGATAACAAATTTGGGTGAGGTTCCCATATGGAGAGACAAGGGAAAATGGGATTCTAGAGCTGGTTCATATTGATGTGTTTCGATCAGTTACAGTGCCTTAACTTGGTGGATCCCTGTATTATGTCTCCTTCATAGATGATTTCTCTAGGAAGACAGGACATATTTCCTAAGGAATAAATCACAGGTTTTAGAAAGATTTAAGGAGTTTAAATCTCTTGTGGAAAACCAGATAGAGAACAGGATTAAAGTGTTGAGAACTGACAATGGTGGTGAATTTTGTGGAAAGGAATTTGATTAGTTCTGTAATCAATGTGGCATAGAATGCCAAAATACCACACCATATACCCCACAATAAAATGTAGTTGTCGAGAGAATGAACCGAATGTCGATGGATAAGGCAAGGAGAATGCTCAGTGGTACTGGGATCGCACAAGAATTCTGGGTGGAGGCAGTTGAAACTGCAATATATCTAGTGAATATGTCTCCTTTGTCGATGCTAGTCGACACAAATCCAATTGAGGTATGGTCTAGTAAGAATCCTTCGGTGGCACATCTCAAAGTATTTGTTTGTGATGCATTTGTGCATGTTCCCAAGGAAAAGAGGAGCAAGCTAGACAAGAAGGAAGTCAAATGTATTTTCATTGGATATAAAGAAGGAATGAAAGGATATAAGCTCTGGGATCATGCATCAAGGAGAACAATGTACAGTGGATATGTGGTCTTCAGAGAAGTTAGAGGTAAGTCTGAGCCCGAGGAAGTTGTTTAGACCGAGAATAATCATGATACGGTGTGGTTTGAACTGAGGAACGAAGAAGATGATTCAGATGAGTCAACTAAATCCGAGGAAGAGGTGGAACAAACTACTCCAGTGGTAAGGAGGTAAGAAAGAATAACGAAACTAGTTGAGAGGTATATTTCTCCCAACTTTCGTTCCACATTCATGCTAACTGCCATCAACGATGAGCCCAAGTTGGTCGATGAGGTAGTCAACTTGGCAGAGGGTAAACTATGGAAGGATGCCATGGTCAAAAATATGGAATCCTTGTACAAGAATGAGACATGGGATTTAGTCAAGTTACCTAGTGGAATAAAACTCGTCAGTAGCAATTAGGTGTTCAAGAAGAATATGAATGCCGAGGGACAAGTCAAGAAGTTCAAATCTTGACTAGTAGCGGAAGGTTATTCCCAAGTCAAGGGAGTCGACTTCTGTGATATTTTTTCCCCTATTGCAAAACTAACTTCAATTAGAGTACTAATGTCTCTGGCTGCAAGATTCGATCTGGAGATAGAACAAATGGATGTGAAGACAACATTCCTACATGGGGACCTCGAAGAAGAAATATACATGAAACGTCATGAAGGATTTGTAGTAAAGGTTAAGCAAGAGTTTGTGTGCAAACTCAAAAGATCCCTTTATGGTCTAAAGCAATCACCAAGGATGTGGTACCATAAGTGTGACACATACATCCTTATTTTGGGATTTTTGAGAAGCAAAGTTGATCATTGCATATATTCCAAGGAAGAAGGTGGGTGTTTCATATATGTAGCTTTGTATGTTGATGACATGTTTATGATTGGAAACAACATGGACACAATAAAGGAGGTGAAGAAGAAACTATCCTCCAAGTTTGACATGAAGGATCTCGAGGCATCTAAATTCATTCTGGGAATGGAGATTAAGAGAGATCGGGCTGCTAGAAAGCTCTAGTTGATCAGATGAAGTATATTGAAAGCATTCTGAAATGGTTCAACATGCAGGATTGCAAACCGATGAAGGTGCCAATTCCTATGGGAGCAAGGCTTACTGTTGAGCAGTGTCCAAAGACACAGGAAGAAATAGAGGACATTGTATGTGTTCCCTATGCAAGTTTCGTTGGTATCCTAATGTATGCGATGGTTTTCACTTGACCATAAATTTCCCATGTAGTGGGAGAGTTGAGAAGGTACATGTCGACACCTAGAAAGGAGCACTAGACAGTTGTCAAGAGAGTATTCAGGTATTTGTGTGGCACGAAGGACTATGCTATATGATACCAAGGAATACCTAGATGTGACAGTGGTAAAGTAAATGTACATGGATTTGTTGACGCCAACTGAGCTGGAGATCTAGATCGATGGAGATCAACCAATGGATATGTCTTCAAAATGTTCGGTGGAGTAATAAGTTGCATGAGTAAGTGACATGCAGTAGTAGACTTGTCAACAACAGAAGTTGAATACATGGCAGCCACTCATGGAAGAAAATAAGCGGTATGGATTCAAAGGTTGTGTTCATGAATCAGGTTTGAGAAGAGAGTTATAAAGGTGAATTGTGATAGTAAAAGCACAATATTTCTGGCAAAGAACCCTACTTATCATTCGAAGACTAAGCACATTGATGTACAATACCATTTTGTAAGATATATGGTGGAAATTAACAAGGTGTGTCTGGAGAAAATAGACATGTTGGAAAACATAGCAGACTCGTTGACTAAGTCTATGAATGTTGTGAAGTTCTCTTGGTGCAGAGAGGAAATGGGAATTGTTTCCCTGGGTCTATGAATGAAAGTTTAGAAATATCTTGTTTTACCAAAGAAGACAACAAGTGGGAGAATGTTGGGTTGTTATATTCTTTGCAGTGAGAGTCTAGTCAAGGTGAATCGACTGATGGTCGAAGGTCAAGGTGGATCAAAAACAGTCAAGGTCGAGGTGGATCAACAACAAGTCAAAGGTCGAGGAAGTCAACTGGGAAAATTCAAAGTCAAAGATATCGATGGCAAGTCAACTGAAAAGAGGTCGAAGTGCGGGCGTGAGACGACCGACTAGAGACCGAATGAAGGTTGACTGGTAGTCAACTGGTAAACCGACTTAGAGTCGAGTGTAACAGAATCCCGAGATTTGCAGGATTTGTAGACAATGGTATGCATGGATATGTAACCATTTTTAGGTGCCAATATTTAGTGTTTTTCCTATTGTAAAGCCTATAAAGAGGCATGTTGTAAGGACGCAAAGGCTAATGCATGGTAAATCATAGATTGATCGATTGATCATTTTGATCAATGTTTAGAGCTTGTTGGTCATGCATACGTAAGCCGGATTGGCTACAGGGTTGTTCTTGTGCAGGTAAGAGGGTATGATGTCAATTGTGTCTTAGATGTGGACTAAGGTTAGACATGTAACCTTTTATTCTGATTGAATAAGACAACAAGAGAGAAAAACGCTCAAAGGAATGTTGGTTTTCCCGATTAAGGGTTTCCAAGGTAAAATCTCGTTGTATTGTGTGATTTCTTGTGTCATTTTTGTTCTTGATTAAATTCTTCTTCTCTTATGCTAGGATTAGTATGGAAGTGTCTTTCATTTCTTGACACGTGCAACCTCAGATTTGTCAATTATACCTAAAAATAACATTTCACAAAATAGATATTCAACTAAGTTCAATTCGTGCTAATAGGAGTCCCTTTCTCTCTTATTTATACTCTCCAAGTGGCTTCCTTTAGGGTTCATCTTCTAACTGTTTTACCCAACTTCCCTCTTTAAGGGATAACCCACTTTCAACTACTTTACCCACTTGCAACCACTTTATCCATAATTTGTAAACTCGCCACTTCTTATTGCAACTAATTTCTTTTTAATTATTTTCTTATTGCAACACCTTTATTCATGATTAACTCCTAGTTACAACCACTTTGACTAGTAAACTTCTTCTAGGAGCTTCTAGAATAATTGACTTCTTTGACCTTCTAGGGGCTTCTAGAAAAATCATGAGGGTTCTCCAACTTCACTAAACCATACATCTCTAACCGTGAGGAACTACGTGGCGTACCACATATTACCAGAAACGACATGACATGTATTATCCATATAGAATAGTCTCACTTGTAAATTCACTGATATTCATTACATTATTCTTCAAACAAGATTGGGTTCCTTAACCACACCTCCGGGGATACCGTAATGTGCTACCAGACATACTCAAGGGTTGACATCAATCTACAATATCATACTCCAAGGGTTGACATCAATGACAATCAACTATCCAAACCAACCGTCCATAAATTGGACCTTCCTCCATTTGGTATTGAAAACCCTCCATCTTATGGTGTGGTTGTCATTGTGGTTTTATGAATTTAAATCTAAAATGCATGATGTTGTTGTCCCAAGACTCATCTAGTAAGAAAGGAATAGACATGGAACCAATAGACATGAATGCAAGAAATAAACGGGAACAAGTTCACATGACTAAAGTTTTCATAATTTTATGGACCATTGACAACCAATTGAGGTCAACTTACAATTAGTATTGAAAGCTACAACTCCATATCATTTTTTTAGCAAAACATAATAAGATAGAAATAATAGATAATGGATACATGAAATAAATAATAGTAAATAAATACTAATTCCCATAGCTTTCCAAACCACCATGAACAACAAGAACAATCTACACTAATATCACAACAACACTAGAAATATACATAAATATTTGGTCAACAGTGGCTTCCGTGTTAACTTGAAGTCATCTTACAATGTCAAGCAAAATCCCCTCTCTTTGAGTATATGGGTTCTATTTATGAAATATGTTGGTGGATCTTGGCCTTCCAACTCCCTTACATGAAATGGTTTCGAAATATTTTCCTCATCCCAAACTTTGTAAATTAAATTTTGGCAAAGTTTGAATTAGATGGTCCAAAATCCAAAATTCAAGAAGATGAAATGAGTCATCTTAATGGTTGTCATTTCAAGGAAACTATATTACAAAAGGAATTCCTTGCTTGATGAGGGGAAAACCACAAACCAAGGGATATTGGGAAAAACAAATCCATTAATAGCAGAAGAATGAGAGATCGAAGTGAATAAACATACTTGAAGGTTGGAGTAAGGAGATGTTGAGTCTGTCCCCCATAAGCGAAGGATGCCCATGAGCCAAGAAATTTACAAAAAAAATCCAATGAGTAAGAATGCATTAAATCCTTTATTGGAATGCATATCTCACCTTTGTAACAGTTTCTTGAGAAAAATAAAATCCCCAATGAATGTTGGTTTTCCCATTTGGGATTCCAAGTTAAATTTGTGTGTCTATGGCGTGTTTAATAGCTCGTGGTTATGTTCTAATTACTAAATGAAAATTGTGTTCAATTCTCTTATGTTTTGAATTTAATGGCCATCTCACTCGTGAGCAAAAAATACTATCCATTTGGAATTAAAATCCATTGCCTTTGTTGGCATAGAATGGTGATTCAAATGTCATAAAACCACATGCTAAACACTTTCCAAATTGTTTGAGTGTTGGGTTTTTAATTGACAAGATACAACATTATCCCCTTGTTGTTTGAATTCCTACGTGGATGTATGTTATAGAAATTCACTTATTCATTGTGAAATCATTTATGGAAAATATGTCATTGGCTTAATCACCAGTTGTGTTAGTGTTTATTTTAATTGATTGGATGCAATGTTAATGTTCATCAATCCACTTCCTGCATCCCTCTACATTTTACCTAAATTCATACCCACATTTCATTATGTTTTCTCTATCCCATGTGTTTCATCAAAAATATTTGCATAGGATGGTAGAGTTGGAAAAGGAATTGGATGAATGTCAAGACTCTCATCACCATGATGAAATATTTGGACAAGAACATAGCTCATATCTTGCAATTGGGAGAGAAGGCCATTTAGATGGATGCTTGGAAAGAGGAAATACTCACTTATACGATGGCTCAATTGCAGTAACAATTGGAAATGAAAGAGTAATCATAGATCAAATTCCAAGTAATTGTCAAAGAGACCAAGGAAGTCAGGAAACCTTCCATATTTGCTACAAAATCTAGCACCATGACCAAGATGAGCATGGCAAGCTCATCCTCCATAGACCTTTCTTAATTTTTTTCTCAAGATATCTTTGGTGTTTTTGAAAATAACATTAGAGGCATTGGTTCTAATATTGTGATACAGATGGGCTACAATGGTTAAGGGATAGGTAAGAAAATCCAAGGTATTGTATATCCCATTGTAGTTGAACAAAGGCCCAAGCATGAAGGCCTAGGTTTTGGTGGAGAAAGGTAAAGTGAGTGATTACATATCAACTCAAGATACAACAAAAAATATAACCTTTTTTTATCTAAGAGCGATATGTAAATTGTCATGGATATTCCACTAGAATAGTTCATCACAACAGATCTAATAAATAAAACTGAAATCTACACTATGAAGGTTAAATTATTTTAGATTCTAGAATATTTAATTATTGATTTTCTGCTTATGCATGAAATAGATAGAATGTGGAAAATAGAGAACAATAAAATACAATAAAAAACCATCCACAAAATGACACAAATATTTTCTCTGGGAAACCCTTACGAGAGAAAACCCAGCTAGAAGGTGAGGCTTCTCTGTTCTCTTTTATTTGGTATGGAAATAATGAAATTACAAAGGAGAATTCACTCTATATGTAGTTACCTGAGACCTATGGCATGTTAGGATGCTACATAACATTAACCCTGTTAGCGTTAGAAGTCACTCCTGGATTGCTTGCAGGAGCAGAGCCCAACGCCCATCAGTTTTATGTCACGATTTGTTTATGAAGGGTGATCAAATGGAGATAATGGCTCTAGGAGGTGTCACTCTAACTCAGGGACTGAGTCTGGTTCATAAGGACAGAGGAGGTATGGAATCCTAACTTCAGCCAGTGGGTTGATTTAAACATGAACAGGTGGAAGACTTAGGAGAAAGTGGACAAACAACTCTGGGCATCAGGCTTGCAGCAGTTTGCAGAGGAAAAACTCCAAAAACAGGATCCTCCTGGTTCAGGGCTTCAAGAAGCTGAAAGAGGAATTGACTGGATCCTCCAATTCCAAGTCATTCAACGCTAAGAGAATTACAGGGACTGATTAGAGGCTCCGTAACTATTACAGTGATCCATTACAACATCATCCTATAATAATTACAGCTCGGCTGGATCCTCCAATTCCTAGCTGCTCTAATACAGTGTAAACAAAGATATGAAAGAAACTGGCATTCATAAGGCAAGAAGTCTCCAAATTTCATACATAACCAGAACAACAATGCTTCATTAAAATTTTACAACCAGGGAGCTCTGCTCAACCATCGATGCTTACAAAAGTCGCAAAAATGCCTACATGTACTTGGAACAAAAATACTGGAAGCGAAAACGAGACATGGAATTGAAGGCGTTATGTCTGTGTTCTTACTGTGCCTACAGTCTCTGGGCAGTCGTGGTCTTCAGTCAGACGCAATCGCGTTCCAAAGGACCTGAGAAAGAATTGACAAGATTACAGTCAATTCTAGACCTTCCATTCATGGAGGAAACGATGTTCAACCACCATCAACTACCACAATAACTGTTCCATTGGGATAGGGGAAGGCCCTGGCCGACTCTGTAGATTCAGGACATGGAAACCTTCATATTCTACCATTTGAATCTTTCTTGGAGGGATCATGGTAGGGCTGACGAGTTGACGTGAAGTGGTGAATGGACGGTGATCGGTCAGGGAAAACG